>JAJOOO010005617.1:0-19500 GCA_029582685.1 Solanum piurae | reverse complement strand
AGAAATAGAATATGTTGAAAAGAAAATAAATAATATATTTATTTGAAAAAATGAGCAATTTTTACCCAAAATAACAATAAGGGCATTTTTGGATCAAAGTATTGACGGAAAGGGCATTTTTGGACCAAACTACAAATGGAGGGCATTTTTGTTCCTTTCGCATAGTTTAAGGACATTTTTGACCCTTTTCCCTATTATAAATACTTGGACACGTGGAGGATTTTTATTGGGTGTTGTGGGACTTGAAACGGTGAAAGTGACGGAGTTCCTAACGGTGGAGGTTGGGGATTTGACGGGAAATGTAGGGTGGGAAGATGCCGTTGAAAGGGATTAAGTTTGTGCGGTGGAGGGAATATTTGTGTGATTTATTTCATTTAATTTTGATAATATAATAAACTTGATAAAAATTATATCAACGTAAAAAAAGTTTAGATAATTTTATATTATAAATTTAGAAATGACAAACTCATGAAAGATATTATTACAAAGTGAAATGGTGTTAAATTGTGAATTTAGAAGTGATATTTAATAGAGAAACTTTCATGGCAACTCAAAAATAGTTTAATTACGCTTTATAGATATAGCTTGCTAATTACAATTCGTAGCTACATGTTATAGGGAGGAGAGTGGCGAGCGAGACTGGGAGAGGGAGGAGAGAGGCGAGCGAGAGAGGGCAGAGAGTGGGAGAGAGGTGAATTGTATATGTATATCGGTTAGATATTTGTATATTATACATATGTATTTGTATATTCTGGCGAGAGATTGGGAGAGAGAGGAGAGAGGCGAGAGAGATTGGGAGAGGGAAGAGAGGCGAGATTGAGATAAGGAGGAGAGAGGCGAGATTGAGATAAGGAGAAGAGAGGCGAGATTGAGATAAGGAGAAGAGAGGCGAGCGAGAGAGGACAATAATTTATATAATTCGCATCTCGTTTGTATAATTTGTAGGTACGTTTGTATAATTCGCATGTGTTTTGTATAATTGAGTAATATAAAGTCTGAAATTATACAAATATAATAAAACTCGAAATAACGAATTGCTACAAACATAAACATATGAACTTTATACAATTGCACAAAATATATTATACAAATTACATTATACAAATTACATTATATAAATTATATTATACAAAATCCAAAAACTACACGTTTATACAAACTTTAAAAAGTTATGCACAAAAAGATTGAATGTATATGATGACAAAACTGAAAAACCAAAGGAAGTCATCGTCATATACAAATACAAACCATCATATACAAATACAAATCAAACAAAGAATTGTTAGTTGCGAAATATACAAATGTGGCGAATTATACATATACAAGTGTGGCTAATTATACAAACTCGAAGTTAGCCCACGTAATTAATGGTTAATGTTAGTCGCAAGTGGTAATTACAGCAAACTATAGCTATCATAAGTAATTAAGTAGTACAAGTTTGCTTAACCGCATAATTTTCCCTATTTAATATTAGGAGGAAAGAAGTATATCTTTGAATATCGATTTCAAAAATTGTGGGATTTTTTCACCATTAGTAGAATTTTGATTTCAAGCAATAATATAAAAAATTGTCTTCATATATTGGTTTTATGTGATTAGACGAATGTAAATTAGTCTGAACCAAAAATATTCCGACATTAAATGAAAAAATTAAATGGTATTTTCCTTGTTCCTTTTAGTTGTTACGATTATTTTTTTTGGGTTAAATGATAAGAATTTGACTAACATTTTGCTATGTTTTTTAATTATATTGATATGCAAAAAATGCAATTTAGTTGATTATCTAAATTTTTAGTCTAGACTATCGAATTAATGTAATCTAATTTAACTTTGAAAATTAATCAAATTGACTTTCGAAGATCGCAACATGACATCTGAAAGTAAGTAATTAAAGGTCCGGGCATTTAGTCCAAATTTAGACGTGGAAACAACTTATTATTTTTCTTTAACAAAAATATATCTTGTGTTTAGCATGTTGTTCAATTTTAATATCCCATGTTTGGTACTATAAATAGGGATTATTTAAAAAATTAGTAGATGATACTTATTTTTCTTTAACCAAAAAATATCTTGAGTTTGGCGAAATGTTCAAATATTTCTTTGCTTGCAAACATGAAACATAGGACATTATATTCAAATATCTACTTTATATTTATTTATTTTCTTATTTTTTGCATATAGTTATTATGGGAGGATAAGATAGATCGAGTCAGCATTGACTAGGAGATTATTATGATTTAAAAAATTTGGCAAAAAACATTTAAGACTTTTAAGTATGAATTCATTGAGTTTTAAAAAGGCAGTAATTACATATGAATTTTTCAATTATTTTAAAAATATTGAATTCAAGTTGAATCCGCAACTAGCGCACAATGAAAGCATCTGTCACTATTGCAAATGTATTTTTCATGATGACATAAAATGTTTCTGGTAGAGTGAAATTTTCTCATGTTTGGATAGTTATTATATTTTAAAAATAAAAAAATAAAATATTTTCTATAAAAATAATTAAGTTCCTTAAAGATTAAGAAAATAACTTATGAGTAAGAAAAATAACTTTCATAACACCCTGCTCTCCCTACCCCTACCTCCTCCGACATCCACATCCATGCTTGTCGACTATTGTTATGTATATAAATATTTTTTATTTATTGTTGTTTTCTCTATTATTTTCCTTCTACTGTATTCTCTCTTCATATGTATCGTGATATATTTTAATTGAATCGAGATATGTTATTCTCGTACCAAACATATCAATAATTTATTAATATTCGCAAATAAAGGAGAAGATGGAATATATGAGTGGGAATGAGAATAAGTAGCGTTGAAGTAATTTCTAATTCAAGATATATATTCTCCCACTTTAATTTCTCTCTTTTCTTTTTTATTTTTTGCATGCATGTGACTTTTTCTTTATAACAACGACTCCATGACTCCATCCACCTTTCCTTATTGTTGACACATCTATTTTTCTCAACTTTTCTTATTAATAAATAAATACAAGAACAAAATTAAAGAATGTTCCAAATTAATTTGAAGAAATCCAAGGTCTAAGTTGATACATCATAGTCTATCTTCCACTAGGAATATTATAAGAATTTTAGTAATTACTAATAAAGTTGATTCTGAATTAAAAGTTTATAGGTAATATTTCAAGTTAATATATATAGTAATAATTAAGTTTACACTCAATATATATTTTGATATATATACGCAAAGTTAGATAGAAAAAAACTAGTACTAGATTTTCTTAAACTTATATATTAAAAAAATTATCAAAATACAGTAAAATCTCATTAAATTAATATCGGTGGGATCATGAAATATTATTTATTTTATAGAGGTATTATTTAATCGATAAATTAATATTTATTAATTAAAAGATTGTTTTGAGATTCATGTTCAGAAGTCCAGAGTTTAGAAGAAATTGTAGATCAGAAAAAAACAATGTTGGTGATGAAATTGAAGATAATACAATACATTTGAAACCAATTACGCATAAGGAAACACTTATCACATGTCGAACTTTTCGCAATTTTATGATGCAGCTCGAAAAGACAAAATCAAAATTTTAGTATGCAATAAGAAAAGTTAGAGATGAGCTTCAACTAGATTTAAATTTTAACAAAAAACAAAGACAATAGAATCATATTTCCCTAAATTGTCTTAGATATAATTATAATTTTAAAGAATTATTAATTTATGATATTAATGGGACAGAATATTTATATAGGGGTCTTTTGAAAATATATTAAATTATTATTATTTTATCGAAATAAGTGATTTTTTTCCATTGGCCTAAGTCGGGATCGGAGAAAATATTATCTTAGAGAGATTACTTATTTATTGAGTATTAATTTAATGAGATTTTATAATATATATATATGAAACTTAAGTTTGAACCCCAATCGCAAACACGTATCAGTCAAAAGCGCCGTCCAAAAATTCAATACCTGAAGTTCAATCCTAAATTGGACTTAATTAAATTAATTAACGTGACGGTACAAAAAGTTAAACACTATAAGACAAATGACTTAATTAAGACCTTATTTTATTTTTATAATATACTACCTCCGTCCACTTTTAATTGTCATAGTTTCTTTTTTTAGATTCAAACTATAAAAACTTTGACTAATATTTTATGATCTATTTTTTCATCATATTGATATGCAAAAAATTGTAATTTATAGTACTTTTCGTATAGTTTTTGAATATCTAAATGTTTTGTTTAAAATATTAAATTAATGTAATCTAATTTAACTTTGAAAATTAGTTAAATTGACTTTCGAAAAGCACTACATGACAAATAAAAATGAATGGAGGGAATATACTATTAAAATGTTTGACAGTTGCACCACACGTCTTTGCTTGCTTGATTGCGATTTACGGGGACCTAATCTTTGTACGTACTTTTTTGGTCTTTAATTTATATTATTTGTGATGTGAATGTGAATGGGTCAATGTTATAATCACCACGTCAAACATTAATTGAAGACTTGTCAATGTTAAACATAAATTGTGTGGATCTTTGATTTTGTAAATAAAAAATAGATTAATCTTTGGTCAATTTTTTATTCTTCTCGGTGTTACACTGTTAATTACTATAACAAAAAAGATATTTAGTGGTAATCGTTTTTTTGTTTGGTGATAATATTTAATGTAGCAATAGTAATTAAGTTAATGTCATTGTATTTAGAGTCATTAAATTTTTAGCAACATTTATGTAGAATGTTAGTTATAAATATTCCATAAATATAATTATAGCCACAATTTTATTATAGCCACTAAATAATTACCGCAAATATTTTATTTGTTGTAGTGTGTGTTTGATGGGTAGAGAATATTTTCATAAAAAATAAATGAGCTTTTTTATTTATTTTCTAGTGTATGGTAAGTAAGTAAAATACTATTATACCAAACAGTGGTGGATCCAGGATTTTAGGCTCGTGGGTGCTCACTTCTCTTATTATAAAGTTACTATAAATGCATTGTATAACTATACAAGTATACAACTATTTAAACGTTATAGTTAAAAACTCTTCATTTCTTAGAAAAACTAAGAAATGAAGTCCAAATTTTCCTAGCTTCTCTTACCAATTATAACTAATAATTTACACTGGCAAGCTTTTCTCATTTATTTTTATGTTAAGGAAATGAGAACTACACAACCATTAAAAAATTCATCACATATATATACTATATATTACGAAATTCATTTTTGATGTACTTCATGGATGAAAAAGCTCGTTCCACATAAACAGTAGCAACACGAAGAATGAGAATCAAATTGATAAGCAAATAAACAAGTAGCCAAGTTCGATGCAGATTTGACTTCACCAATACTTTAGCAAAGTCACTAATTCTCTTCAAGTTGAAGAACCTCTTATCAAAATTAAGAGCATAAACTATAAAATTATCAAGCTAACAACTGAGATATCGAAGTTTATTGCTATCAAACTCATTTTTATAATACTCAGTCAATATCATTATCCTGTTCTTATCAAAATCACCAAATGAACTAACTGAATTCAAGCTAGTCATACCAAGAAGTAAGTCACTACTCACAGCATTAAAACAATTATTAAGCTCTTGAAAATGTAAATTAATAAAGACATAACAAATATCAACACGCAAATGATGAGAATATATAACATCAAGAGATTACGTTTGGACTTTCCTGGAAAGTATCTACCACTAATGAAAATGTAACATCAAGAAGTGTTAATTGCCGCTAAAAATACACATTTAGCAGTAATTAAGCTAGTATCGTTAATTAATTGTCACTAAAGGTTATTTTTGTTTTTGTATCTATACATATTGATACATAATTTGCAAATAAAATTTTAAATGTTATATCAGATGTTGATCACCTACTGTTAACTCACGAGTCAGGCAAATCAGTCTTTGGTAAGGGTGGGCAAAATCAGTCCAAATATTCATGATCCGTCTAATTCATTTATGTTTGAATAAGTTAATAATCGGCTTATTTTATTATATGGACTCATTTGATCTGTTTATTTCATCCCATTTTAAATTTGGGCTAATATAATGCAATTCAAATTGATTCATGAGAAATTACAAATGTCTTTTTCAAAACATTCAAATATAATTTCTCATGAATCAATTTGAAATGCATTTTAATATGATATTATAAATAATAATTTATTTTATGTATATGTTTCTAAAGATTACTAAGGGTTCATTAATTAATTTTCAAGAATGAGATCTAACTTCCAACCTAAATTATATAGTGTGGTCAAATCCATCTAAAAAAGACTATGGAAGAACATTTATGAATATTGTAAAAGGTTGAGATCTACTTATGAAAAATGTATAATTTATGGAGAAAAAAATGGGCTGCTGCTGGGGAGAATCGATCCCTCGACCTACAGCCCCGCACGCACGACTTTTAAGAGCGGGCCCTGAACCAAAGCACCCATCAGTGCTTTTGTTCAAAATTTAAATGGGTGCTTATATCTATATTATATTCATTTTTGCAGATTTTCTATATAAATATACAAAAAAATTGTCGGGGTCAATGGGTGCTCGAGCACCCGGCACGCTCTACGTAGATCCGCCCCTGATACCAAAAGTAGTTATGTGTAAACAATATGAAGATGGAATACGATGGGAAGTGTGGTTAGGGATGGAATAGTCAAAGGGGTGGAGGTGATGGTCGGATGAATGCGAGGAAACAATGAACTTGAAATGCCATTTATGATACTTGTTAAACTACATAATTAGACATATTTCATTATCATATATACTATTATTCATAATTAGGGATAATGCATAAGTATCCTCCTAGACTATAATCAAAATCTCAGAGACACACCTAAACTTAACTAAGATCCTATTACCCCTGAACTCATTTTTTTCGCATTTTTGTGCACCTTTTGTGCTGATGTGGCACCTTCAACCACCCAAGTTAGTTGTGTCTGTACACACTCACCCGTCACGTGTGTAAATCTTTTCTTAATTTTTTTTTTTTTTAAAAATCAATTTTTTTTTTAAAAATAATCTTATATTTTTTAATCTTGTATTTAAATTAATTAATACACTTTTTTTTACCTTGTATTGAAACTTTTTTTTTACTTACACTCATTGTTTTTTCTCTTTTATTTTCTTTATCTTTTGTTTCGATTTGATTTCAAATGTCTTTTATTTAAAATAAGTTAATTTTGAACGGATATAAAAAAGTGAAGAAAATCAAATAAACATAAAAAAATTAAAACGTTAAAATTAAAGGACACTTTTAAATCATTTTTAAAAAAAATAAACATAATTTTTTAAAAATAATTAAAAGTGAAAAGATAATAAATTAATTAGAAAAAAAGTTTAAAGTGAAAAGAAATTAAAATAAATATTTTACAAAGGAAGAATTAAAAATAATTAAATATATATAAGTTTTATTGTCAATAAATATGTGTACTAACTAAGTATAAAGTTTTCAATAAAAAAATGACATGTGTCCAATTTGTGCACTCATCACTTGCCTTCAACAGAGTGTGCACACTCTTTATGCCATGTCAGCGTTTGTGGTGTATTTATTCCATTTTTAAATTAGTTTAGGGGGGGTAATAGAACCCTAGTTAAGTTTAGGTGTCTTTGAGAGTTTGATCATAGTCTAGGAGGTACTTATGCATTATCTCTATTTATCTAAATATTACGTATCTTACCACTAATTAAGGGTTTTCTACCATATATTGAGGAAGATACACTTAGATATATGTATTTTTGCTACTAGATACACTAAAATAGGGAGAGAGGCGAGCGAAATGGGGAGGAAGGCGTATGAGATTCGTTATGTATCCCAAATACATGTGAATCACACCAAATACATACTTTATATGTATTTGGTGTGATTCACATGCATCTGGATACTAGATACATAGGAAAGTGGCGAGTGAGATTTGTGATGTATCCAAATACATGTGAGTCCACTTGGATACGGTATATCTAAAATAAATTACACCTAATTTTGACCCTATATATCTCGATATACATGTATCTGGATGTATTTGAATGTATTTAAACGCACCACAATCTGATAAGATACAAAATGTTGCTACATGAGTTTGATACGTAAGTTTTCCTACTTGTTTTCCATGTTTCGTTAGGGCGACTATTTTTCTCATTTTTAGCCAACTTATTTTCTTAGATTTTAGACTAACCAAAATTTCTTTGTACCAAACATACTAATTTCTTTTTAAAGCTTTTATTTCATTCTCTAATGTAGTTATTAGAGTGTTGACAAGTTAGATCCCATTTGGAGAATTGACAACTTATAAACATTGTTTTTATTTGTGGCACTATAAAATACGTAATGAATTTGAGATCTATGCATCGATAATGTAAAAACATGTATACATTAAAATCATTGTAATATTTTATATATGTTGAAGCTCTTTCGTGTTTTAGTTAGAAGTACTTTCATTGAAAAAAATATTTTCACTTTTAAGAAATAGCCATTTCTAATTTATAGTTCAAACATTGACAAAATATTAATAAGCAATCCAAAGCTGGTCATCTAAGTTAATTTTTAGTATAAAGTACAAAAATCTCAAAAATTTGGGCGCTAATTACATCCTATCTCAAAAGTTTTCTAAATTATAATAATTTCGAATTTTTCAATCGCGAATACATTGCTGCTTCGCCCGATACTTAGCAAACAATATATTAGTTATCTATCAGATACATAACTATAAACTAGATTCATACTAATTTAGTTTTGAAATAATTAGGGTTATGTATCAGCAATAACATGTGTACCAGATACATTATACACAAACAAAGTTATAATGTATATAATAGAGGTGGAATGATGTATCAGAGTGTTAAGAGAGAGAACAAAAAA
Source organism: Solanum piurae (assembly GCA_029582685.1). Taxonomy (NCBI): domain Eukaryota; kingdom Viridiplantae; phylum Streptophyta; class Magnoliopsida; order Solanales; family Solanaceae; genus Solanum; species Solanum piurae. Next base: position 10,643 of record JAJOOO010005617.1, on the reverse strand, counting down.
AAGGAATTTTTGTAATTAATTCAGATGATACGGATTTTAAAGATTATGTCATCTTGAATCGTGTAATTACGTAATTTTCCCTAACTCAGTCCCTTGGCTAAGATAAGATGAGCCTTCCTGGCCCAAGCTCCACTTACTGTGGGCCTTGGTCCATGATTTTATTGGATATGTAATGTCTATAGAAGGGTGATTTGGCCTTATAGATTTGTCTGCTTTGAACAACATTTTTTCATTCATATTGTTGTAATTTTACAATTGATGTTCGAAAATAATGATGTACGTTGACTTGTCCTCTATCGCTGTAGGATGGAAAAAATATTTTTAATAAACTCTCGACTCAAGAGAATTGTTTTAGCAAAGTAACATGAATAATTAGTTTGATAAAGAAAGGGTAAAAAAATATATGATTATGCTAACAAAATAGATACATGTTGTTCTATGATTGTCATGGTTTCTTATAGCAATTTCAATAAATGTCCATATGATGGAAACAATTAGACATTAGAGGGATTTCAATCAAAATATTTTTGATTTTTCGGATGAATTGTTTTCTTTTTCAACTTCAACTAATATACTTTTTAGTTCCATTTTATGTAATATTGAAATATTTTACATGATAATATTCTTTTTAGAATCCCAGAATATGTAGTCGCTACAATCTCCATCACTCTGCGGCTAGTAATTTGTGTGCACTGAGTAAACTCCTCAACTGTGTAATAGCTTGCAAACCACACAGAAAATGTAAACCGCACTAGACAAAGCCCTATCCAACAAACTCGATTTAGAAGACATTGAAGAGGATAAATCCCGAATCATTCATGTAAATGATCATCCAAATTAATTGAATCAACCCAAATGACCATGATAACATTTTTATACAACCAAATTATTGAGAGGTGATGAAGATTCAACATTTGAATTGGAAAACAAAGAAGGTGACATTAATCACCTCATAAAATAAGTAGTCTTCTTATTAATTTATGCTTCTTCTAACTTTTTTTTAATCTTTTTCTTTTTAGTCTCACACCCACAATAACTTTTTTAAAAATAATCAATATTTAAATATATTTAAGACTCGATCAATCCGACCCATTTAAAATGAGTCGACTGTACAAAAGAGAAGTAAATAAATAAAAATCAACGGCCGACCGGTGCCGACGTGACTGACGTTGCAAGGACGCTTTCCCTCCTATAATATTTTTTTACAGCCTCTCTATTTATTAGATCTCAAACATATTTTCATATCTTTCTTCGCTACTCTTCGGTTTTCAGTTTCTCCGATCCCGGTACGTAATTGTATGTTTATGAATATATTTATGTATAAATCTTCGTATACATGTACCAGTTAATTTTTATTCAAATTTGCTTTGATTTGATTATCAGGTTTTAAGGTGATTTTTGTTTTGTTTGTATATCTAGGGTTGGAGTTTCCCTTCATCATTTTCTGAGAAATAATTTCTAATGGCCGCTCCACCCGCTAGAGCTCGAGCTGATTACGATTACCTCATCAAACTCCTTTTGATCGGCGACAGCGGTAATTTTTATTTTTTTTAAAAAAAATTATGTATATTGAGCCCGAGGTTATGTGTTTGAGCTGTGGAAACTAAACTTTTGTAGAAATGTAGTTGATTGATTAAAACTTGTCCCGTACATAGCGAAAGTTTAGTGCATGAAACAGGCTTTTTATAGTTTTTCTATGTATAATTATATTTGATTTTTACGTTGATTGATCAAACTTTGTAGAGTTATAGTATATGAGATGTTTGGGATAAGGTTAATGGTGTGTAGCCCTGTGATCTAGGTGTAGAACTGTGATGTTAAGCTTATTTTTGTTTAGTTTTCTTTAATGGCTTATGTGTCAGTTCTAAGATGCTGTTTTTATGTATGTAATAACAGAAATGTGTGCAGTGATGCTAGAGAACATCTGTGGGTAGAAGAATGTTAGGATTTTTTTTTTGCTTCTTTGGGACATGAAGTGCAATTAGAGCTTGAAGAACTTATTGTTAGCTTTGTTAGTATTGTTCTTTCGGTTGACACTATGCTTCACTTGCTGGTATTTTTATGTAACTAGGAAGGAAAATATTAATGGATGCTTATTAAGTTTGTTAGAGTGGGTTAGAGTCCAACATTGGTTGGAGAATGGATTGGTGGTATGCTTATATGGACTTGCACAATCCTCTCATCATGAGATAACTTTTGGGGCCATATCTTTACGTGGAGTCAGAGCCATGTCCATCCTTGTTGGGGCTCCCGGTCCATGTCCAGTTGGGACTGAGCGTGAACTGTCAGGGGGGTGTTAGAATAGGTTAGAGTCTCACATTAGTTGGAGAATGGATTGATGATTTTCTTATATGTACTTGGGCAATTTTTAGAGCTAGCTTTTCGGGTTGAGGCAGGTCCACGTGCCATATCTTTACATAAAAATTGACTTGATGCTTATTAGGTCAGTTTTCTGGCTGTCTAAGTCATTTTCGACTTTCCTATCTTTTTATTTTTCTTATTAAGTTCTATTCATTTTCTTGTCTGATCTTTTTTTTCTTAACAATTTTATACATTTCTTGTTATGCTTCTGTTTCATTTACGTTTTGTTAAATGATAGAGAGAAAAAATGGTAAAAGAAATACTGCATTAACCAAATTAATTATCTATTGGAATTTTATTTGATGCATGTATAAACATGTCTGCGAAGAACTAGTTATATGCTGGTCACTGACGGATTTCTCGGTTATCAAAAAAATTAAAAATAAAAATATAAAAATTAGATATGATCGAGGATTTGTAAAACATGACACCCAAGGGTTTGATCTAGTGGTCAATGAAGTGAGATGAAAATATGAAGTTCCAGGGTAAAAGTTTACTCTTTAAATGGCCTTGGAGATTGACGATAAAAATGACCTGGAAAGTTGTTGTTCTCATGAAATATGGGAATGAAGGTTCACTGGATTCCAAGGTGTTCACGTATGTCCAACAGAATTACTATTTGGAAGCAACATTTATAGATAGTGGGAAGAATTCCTGTCATTTCCCAAATTACAGGTGGGTGATAGAAATTACACCACATTTTGGCTAGATCAGTGGATAAGTAGCTTTTGTATTTTGTAGCCTCAACTCAGTTTCTGTTCTTTTTAGTGCTTGTAAGTTGTAACTTTTACTTTGATAATAAGATAAGTCAGTTACCAAAAATAAAAAGGATTTCTAAATAAGTCAGTGCCTGCAAGATTAATTACATGTTGAATAAGAATCTGTGAGATTTTGCACTAGCAGTTAGAATCTAGGAATACATTTTAGGTAGACTGTAGCCGAATTGTTGAAAACAGATGGTGTCAATCATTTTGCCAGCATGCTCAGCAGTTTGAAGATGGACATATAGACAAAATTGGCAAGATTTTCAGCACTATTCATTTGCTTTCACTTTCAAATATTCTCGCAGCACTATATCAAGAACATTACCATCATTATGCATATCAGTTACCTTCCAAATTATGCTGAAGATCAGTAGCTGTTCAGTGTTTTTTGTTTCAACAGATTGTTCATTTTTTTTGTGCTAATATGTTGAAATTTCCTATTAATAGTTTAGTCCTTCTGAAAGATGACATAATAGATTCTTTTTGAATTTTCAGGTGTGGGTAAGAGTTGCCTTCTTTTACGTTTCTCAGATGGCTCCTTTACGACCAGTTTTATCACAACTATTGGGTAATCATCTTCTACATTTTAAGGACAACATTGTCGTTATCTCATCATCTTCTTCTTCTTTGGTGTTTTTCTTAAAGCGCTTGTAACTCAAATGTAATAAAAGGATGGATGAACTAGGAATTTGATAAGATAATAAATTCTTATGGAAAAGTAGCACAAACCTCTTAACTTGAGTTTACATTATGAAAATGTGAACAACATGCTGCTACTACCACTACCACCACATGCTCTTGTATTGCACTTTTGTTTTTTCTCTTAGCACTTGTACCTCAAAGGTGATCAAGAAATACAAACCTTTTTTTTTTTATGATAAAGGTAACATAAGATATACAAACATAAATTGATCTAAATGAAGAAAATGTGTTGAGCAGTTGATAAGAAAGGTATATCGTTTTACCACTTACCTCTTAAAAACAAGGTTTCTTGTTTTATCAAATAAGAAGGCAAGATTTCCATAAGGTAAAGTTTCTTAAGTAAAGTACATAACCTCTTGACTAGGAATGTAGATTATGTAAGTTGACTACAGTGGTTTCAAGAGATAGTAAAAACATGGATGGATTGTTACACAAACAAATTATTATTTGCCTATGTATTTATTTTTCGGGAGACCTATTCTGATTGAAAGTTTTCTTTCACAGTATTGACTTCAAGATAAGGACCATAGAGCTTGACAGTAAACGAATCAAACTGCAAATCTGGGATACCGCTGGTCAGGAGCGGTTCCGAACAATTACAACTGGTAAGCTTGTGGGTGAAACATGCCGTTCTTCATTTCTTCTTGCTATTTTGTCATTTAATTTTTCTTTTGGGCTAACATAGACCAAGTCAGTACTCTGTTCTGCTGCATTAATATGACAACTTCACATTTTAGTAATTATACTGCCTTTGCAGCTTACTACCGTGGAGCCATGGGTATATTGCTGGTGTACGATGTAACTGATGAGTCATCTTTTAACAGTAAGTTCCCTTGTTACACTGGGGGAGAGGAATTTTAACTTTTTGTTATGTCAATTTATGAGTGGTTCCTTTTACTTGGTGGATGATTTTATAAGCATTGAGGGGCTGACTTCTAGGAGTATAACCACATGTTTGAGGTCTTCACAAGAGAATCTCCCTCTTCGGATCCCTTCTAATCAGGCATCTGCCAATGAAACTATATGTTCTACTTTTATGACTTCTGCCCCTCCTCTTTTTAATGAAGCAGTTTAATGAAGCATGGCCTTTAAGATTATGGAGAAGCTATTCATTTTTATCATGCGCTAGAATAGTGTACACTTCTGTTGGTCAGGTCAAAACTAACTTTGTGCACATGTTTAGACATCAGGAACTGGATAAGAAACATTGAACAGCATGCTTCCGACAATGTCAACAAAATTCTGGTCGGCAACAAGGCTGACATGGATGAAAGCAAAAGGGTTCTCTCTCCTCTCTAGCTCCTTTTATCTGCTCATCTTTTTATGTTGTTGTATACGTGCTATTGAGTAACTGAGTTGTGATACACCTTTTCTCTAGGCTGTTCCTACATCCAAGGGTCAAGCACTTGCGGATGAATATGGCATTAAATTCTTTGAAACTGTAAGTAGAACTGTTTGCCAGCATTGTAATTATTTGCAATTGCAATTCTCTTAAATCCTAGTAATATTTAATGCAGAGTGCCAAGACAAATATGAATGTTGAGGAGGTTTTCTTTTCCATAGCTCGGGATATAAAACAAAGGCTTGCCGAATCTGACTCAAAGGCTGAGGTATTATTTTCCAAACCAAGTTCATTTAAAGTGTGCATACTTTGTACTGGCTAACAAGTTTGAATGCTGAAATTAAAATGAAATGAGTGATGATTGCTATTTCTATTGATTTGAATTTTGACAAGACAAAATTTGAGGGTGAAATGTTGGTGTATGAAAACGTTGGACAAAGATCCTTCCGTTCTAAAAAACTAAACGAAAGGTGGAAGCACACACTAATTTGTTAAATTTCTGTTTGTCCTGTTTCCCTAATACAGAATAACTTCCTTCCAGGTTCCTATAAGTGCACATGATTCAGTCTTCGTTGCATCCCATCCTCCTTTTTCACTTTGAATCTTTCTTTTCTCCAAATAAATCAGCACGATGTTATCTTGTTCCATTTCCTAGACATGGAATAGTTCGCGGACTGACTCGTGCATTCATGAATTTTGTAGCCTCAGACCATCAGGATAAATCAACCGGACCAGGGAGCAGGATCTTCACAAGGCGCCCAAAAATCAGCTTGCTGTGGTTCTTAAAATATCGATAACAGCAAATGAAGCCAGGATGATGGGAAATACATCCTTAAAATGACCATTTTAGTGGGAGGGATGAAACTAATCTTTTTTTATATAACATTCTCATTGTATTTCTCTCTTTACTGCTCTTTTCTTCCAATATCTATTTGTATTTGGTGGCAGCTCTTAGTATTTGCAAAAAAATTTATCAGTATATTGCTCACCGCTTTTTTGACTTATTTAAATGAAGGGACAAACTGCCTTCTAATGTTTTTGTACAAACTTTTGGAGGGGTTTTTGTGTGGGTATTTGCATTTTAAGATTGCCCTTATGGGTTGCCATTTTGTCTATCAAATATTGTTCAATTAAATTCAAGTCTATGAAATTGAGCACAATTTTACAAAGAATTGTTTTCTGATAATTTGTTTGGAGAACTCTTTAATTCTTACTTTTCACATGGCATATTTAAGATCGTAATATTTAAGAGTACTTTAGTATATTTCTATATATCTTTAGTATAAGAACACGAGATTCAAAAGTTTTTTTACATTACCTTTTGTATAAAGTCAAAATCAAGTTAACAAAATGGTTTGAATTGTTGAACAAAAATACGCATAACTTAAGCAGTGCACTTCTTCATTTTTAGCCTCCCCCCTCCCCCAAGTTTTTAGGGTACTGTTTCTAAATTTTACTCTGGCCTTATCGAGCTTTCAAAAATTAGTTTCTCAACAATCAAGTATTTTTTATGAGTGATAGGGCACTGGGGGAGAACTTATCGATGACAAAAAAGATGAGGTTTCTGTTTGAGGGTCACTGATGCCCCCAATCAAATAGAATTGAAAAAAATATTTTTGATATTTCAAGATGACATTTAGTCGGTTTAATCATGAAATATTGAGAAATCCCCCTCCCCCCTTTTTTACTACTGAAATTTATAGAATTTGAACTTTATGAATATTGTTCTGAAGTGAACTTTAAAAAGATGTCATAAAATATGATATTGAATCTAAAACAATGTTCTCACAAGGAATTTTAAGTTGTAATCTCTATTTGTTTGTTTGTTACGTTTGTAATATTAAAGTAAAAGAATATTATCATAGTATCATGAGTAAAATAATATTAAAAAAATTATATTATTAAATATCATGAGTGAAATAAATATCGTGATTGTGACAAAAGATTGTTGCATCCAATGGAACTTTTACATGTTTAAAGGAGACACAAGGGTTTTCCTTCACATATATAATTTGTGTTGTAATCTAAAAGAATTTTACCTTTATTCATGTGAATCTTTTTTTTTGTGTGTGTAATTCTAGTCAGCAAATTAAAATTCCTCTCAATTCATGATGACAAAACTCAAATGACTAATCATTATCCCAAGAGGCAAACATTTTCTAATTGAAATAATATTATCACCAATGTGTTAGGTTTAGGATAAGAGTTTGCTAGTTACTTTGGTTTTCAATATTTGTATTTGAATTTTAATTAATTTGAATTCACGTAAAATAAATATAACAAAAGAAGTCATAAAAAGATAACATATCCAATTGACTCATGTCCACTAAATATATAATCTAAATTGACTCATGAAATTCTTTATTAATTTTTTTTTTTCGAGATGTTACATATAGATATGATATTTTTTCTTAATGAAGCAATTAAGCAAATTATAAGAAACAAATAAAGAAATTAAAATTTAGAAAAAAATTAAGCAATTCATTTCACCTAACATAATCTTTTGGTGCGTCCAATCAACTCATTTGATATCGTTAACATAAAAAAATAATAATCATTCGTAGAGCTTGAGTTCAATATCTTTAGATGTATTTAATATCTCCAATCTTACTTAGCTCAATAGTTATTACTATTTGCGTTTGGATTAAACTCGTACGATTCTTCTTAAAAGAACTTTCATAATATTAAGAATATCATTCTATTTTAATTTAACTTCTATTTTTTATCAACTGAACTTTGTTTGCATACTAAGCACAATCTTTAAAATATTAATCAACATATTAGGAAATTAATCCACTTGTCCAATATTGGTTTATTTAGTTATAATATAATTGGGGTCTCACTTGGCTTTTCCTGTCGGAGTGCAATATCTTGACTAATGATCTTACTTTAATCATATTTAATCTAAAATTAGTGGCTATTACTGTTTTTATATTCTAATTTCTAATCATAGAGATTTTAAAATAAGGAAAGGGAAAAGTTTTTTTTTTTGGATAAAGGGAAAGAGAGATACTTTTAAAAAATTATAAAATAAGAACATGTTATGTTTGTCCAAACTTTTGGAAAGCCAAAAATAATGTTTATTTGTTTTAAAATGTTTATTTTAAAGAATTGAAGTGTTTGTTCAATTTTATTTTTTTTAAAAAGCAAGTGTATATTATAAAGTACTAATCACAACTTATTTGCAAAAGTTAAATAAAAAAAAAAAAAATTTTAAAATGCTTTTGGAGCTTTAGTTAAGCATAAATTTAATAATATATGAGAAGAATGTAGATGAGAGACCTTTTCTTTTAAAAAAATAATTTAAAAGAGGGAATATATATATAATCCATGCCCTCTTTTTTCTCTCCAATCCCTTGGTAGTTCTTCCAAGAAAAGCAACTGATAATTAAATGAAGTGACAAAATGAATATATAGACTTAAAGATCTTCAAAACCCTTCTATATAACAACAAAAAATAATTGTTGAAATTAAAAGGTCAATAAGAAAAGAAAGAAAAGAAGAGTTTCTATAAGCCCTTTTTAAAATTTCTTCCGGGGAAAAAAAGACAAATATACCCCCAAACTATCGTAAAAGGTATGCAGATACCCTCCGTCATACTTTTGGGACATTGGTGCCCCCGCCGTCCAAAAATTAGAGCATATATACCCTTTATACTAACGGACATACATGTGTCATAATCTTATCCACCCATCCGACATTTATTAAAATCGAATCGACGGATAAGATTGTGTCGTGTGTCCCTATTTAGTCTTCCGTTAGTGTGAAGGACATATATGCTCTAGATTTTAGACGGCAGGAAGACCAATGTTTCAAAAGTATGAAAAAGAGTATCTGCATACCATTTACGATAGTTCGGGGGTATATTTATCATTTTTCCCTTCTTTTGGACTTGGTCACAGTTTATATGCATGGATAATGTTGTAATAAGTTACTTTTGGATTTTTTAAATAGTGGAATTGTGTCCTTATGACTCGATTCAAAAACCATGATATGATAATAAAATTAGAATAATGAAGAAAGAAATATTGTGATACACGTCTATTATTTCTTGCATTACAAGTATTGTTGTGTCTTGAGATCCCGATTGTCATGGTTTCATTGTATCACAAAAAGAAATTACAAGAAATAACTATTCACCATACAAAAAAGAGTGATTGAATTTGTTCCACTTTTTTTGTACAAACAGTAAAAAAATATAGAACACTTTAGCTAGTAATTGACTAACAAAAAATATGAGAGAAAATAACGAAGAAATTACGTAATTTTCTTTCTAAGAAAGAGATCACAATGATTGATAGCTCTTTCAATCTGGCAAAATGGAAGGCTTAAAATGGAGAATTTGAATTATATTAGTAAGCCTATGACCACTGAACAGATTTGATTGACAAACATAGTTTATCCACTATTAATATAGCGTTTGTCGAGTGCTTGACAACTCATCCATTTCAAATTAAACAAAATTTATTCCCTGAGTAGACGAACAATTCAACCTATAGAAATTTGTTTTCTTTTTTCCATCCTTACTTCTTTTATGTTTCCCATTAATAGTGATATATTTAAGAACTCTTATCAATATCTTATCATTTCTTCGAAATTGTCCACTCATTGTATAATGAATGTAACTGATTATTGCCCGATGCACTGACTTAATGGATCTACATGAAAGGCGACCAACTCTATAATATTTTGAATGTCATATCTTTCAAAATTAAGTTGTATACCAGTTTGCAACCCATACTATATCTGCATTTACGATATTTACTATATTTCGTACGTTTCAGATATAGCACACCTCATTTTTTCTCGTATGAAATTCAAACTTCGACACTTGAGATTTCATAACAAGAGATTACCACTCGATGCTCTTAATTAGAGTTTCATGTAACCAACTTTCAAATAACTTGAATAATATTACACAAATATTATATCTTTAGTGTGTAGAACTTAAACTTTTTACTTTCCTTTCTTTGCTGCGTGCAGGAGATAAGGTGACATAATATGTTCTCTCAACATCATATTTATGGGTTCAAAGTAAGATAACTTTGGCAATCTTTATATTTATAACCTCAAAAAATTTGTAGATTTTATAAGAAACATAATGGAGAATATATATAGTGGCGTAGTCAAGATTTTCATTAAGAAAGTTTGAAAATATGAAGAAGTAAATATAATGTTTGCGTGTAATTTAATAACATAAAAAGTTACCGTGTTTAATTTTCAAATTACTAATTAAGCTTGTTATGAGTAACTATATGAAATTATCTTTCAAGCAAAAGAAACAAATAAGAAAGATTAAACAGCCAGCAATATAAGGAAAAGGGAAACAATGAGCTAATAAACCCCTTTAATAGTAAAATAACGATCAAAATTGAATTGAATCATTATATTATATATATAATATTAAAATAGTAATATAGTTGGTGCCAATACTTGGGATTAGTGTGCACTCAAAAGGGTTTACTTTCTTAACG
>JAJOOO010005615.1:0-18239 GCA_029582685.1 Solanum piurae | reverse complement strand
TTGAGTACCAAATTCCGTGACTTGTTGTGCCAGCAACATATCGCAAGATCCTCTTGGCTGCACCTAGGTGTTGCTTTGAAGGATTATGCATAAAACCTAAAATCAAACTGACAAAGAATTCTATATCGGGCCTTGTGTGCGATAAGTAGTTTAGACCACCAACAAACCTTCTATAATAAGAAGCATTTACTGCACCTATTTCATCATCGAGTACCAACTTCTCATTCATATTCATGGGCGTGGGAGATGGATTACAATTTAGCATGTTGGACCTCTTTAAAAGTTCAGTAGCATATTTCCTTTGTGAAATAAAAATTCCATCTGAATCTTGTCTCACCTCAAGCCCAAGAAAATAATGCAACATACCCAAGTCGGACATCTCAAATTTACTCATCATGCAACTCTTAAATTCAGAAACAATATATTCACAAGAGCCCATATATATAATATCATCGACATAAAGACAAACAACCAGAAAGTCACTGTTACCTCGCTTCTTCACATAAAATGTAGGTTCATTGTCACTTTTTCTGAACTGATGCTCTTGAAAAAAGGAGTCAATTTTGCTATACCATGCCCGTGGTGCTTACTTTAAACCGTACGACGCCTTCTTCAATCGGTATACTTTGCTCTTCCTTTCACTAGATTTATAAAGTCTTCAGGTTGGCAAACATAAACTTCTTCTCGTAAGTCGCCATTTAGGAAAGCAGCCCTAACATCAAAATTGGTAAACATGCCAACCAAGTTGAGCATCCAAGGCGTAGTTCTAACCATTTCAAAGCGAGCTATTGGTGAGAACGTCTCATCAAAGTCGATGCCTTGTTGTTGAGAGTATCCTTTTGCAACAAGTCGAGCTTTATGCCTTTTGACACTTCCATCAGCATTGTACTTTGGTTTGAAAATCCATTTTAACCCGACCTTCAAAGTTGGATTACCATTTTTCCCTTCCACTAAATCATAATAAAATTAATTAATTTATTAAATACTAATATTTTAATTACATAATGGTAGAATATGAAGTCCAACAACTACACTTTAATTTTTTAGATATGACATTATAATTATAATTGATTTTGGTTTAATTCAATTAGAGTAGAAGACAATAATATATGAAACTCTTCAAATTCGGTGACTATTTGAATTTTTGAAACCAAAATAAAATTTATCTATCATGATTCAATGTGCCTCATTAATAAATTTTGGTAGGTGAAAAGGCAACCAAATATCACTATAAATACCAGTAAATTACTTCCTAGATCATCATATTCTTTTCTTTTCTATCATCTATTGTTCTCTTTTCTTCTTCTTCCTTATAGATACATGTCGTCAAGAAGCTATCTGAGAGAAGAACATATAACTTCATTCTGAAATTAAAAAGAGAAGTTTTCTTACAATATAGTTCAAGTGTTAAACTTAGAAGTATAAGATATGACCTATATATTCCTTTTGATCTTTTTTATGTTAGCTTATGATTTTAAGTTTTTTCTTTTCCATTTTAGAGTTAATGTATGGTTGTCCAAAATAAATTTGGTATGAAACCATATTTTGAAGTAAGTCTATATCAGTTTACATTGTTATCAAATTTTTTTCTTTGTTTTTGTGTTATTATACTTTTAAGTGCTACTTAATAGACAAAACTTCTTCTATCAATACATGATGAGTTTGATAATTGTTGAATAGTTTTAATGCAATATGCTTTTGTTTAAATACAAGTAATTTAAATAAAGATTGCAAAAATATTATTACTTTGAATGAAATATTTTGATTAAGTTACTTTATCGTCTATCTAACGTAGTGTTACGAACATATACATATATTGTTCATTTTCACCCCTTTTGTTTCATTTTTTTTTTTTCTACAATTTATACAATATGAGATTTAACAATTTAATTTTCAAATAAAAATGAGAGTTACATTTACATTTATGTGACACTAAGCCTAATAGTTTTCTTAAACATAAGTATTCTATATTAACGTACGGTAGCTTTCCATAGTGTTAAATTCAAATGGTATGATGACAATTTTGCGTTTGGACATTTTGGTTGTTTCTTTATGAATTCCTTCGACACTTAATTGTTGCTTCTAAAATTATTCCTCAAATTAAAATCATGTAAAAAATATTATGAGAATGGAGTAATATATTAAGCTTCATTTTGTTTAGATTTTAGTAATATGAGTCAACAAGATTATTATTATTTTATTATTATTTATTATTATTTATATTTATATCTATATCTATCTATATCACCTTAAAAACATGAACTCCTAACTTGAATGTTAAATTACTATAATATCCCTAACTTAGGTTGTGACTTTTTCAATCAGCTGTGATTTTCAGATAACTTTTGACTTTTTTCAAAGGATTGTGATTTTTCGATGAGTTGTGATTTTTCCAAAGAGTTGTGACTTGTTCAATAAGTTGTGACTTTCGATATGTCGTGCCTTTTCCGATAAGTTTTGACTTTTTTCAAAGGGTTGTGATTTTTCGATGAGTTGTGATTTTTCCAATGAGTTGTGACTTTTTCAATAAGTTGAGACTTTTTCAAAGGGTTGTGACTTGTCCGAAAGTTCATGACTTTTCAGATAAGACACAATTTTTTTTTTGTTCATACTACCCTTTGATGACTATAAATAGAGGGGCTTCCTCTCATTTTTCAACCACAATTCTTTTAATCTTCTGTCTTCCACTCTTCTTCTTCTTGCATTTTAAATTTTTTGTGTGATTTGTTATGGTTGAGTGAGTTTGAAGTTTAGCGGAATATAAGGTACCACTATTCTGATGAAGTAAATCGTCTATCCTAAGCGGGTATATTACATAACCTCGAGTACTTGAGGAAAATAATTTTGATGATATAATAATTAGTTTCTTGCTTAATATATTAATTAGTATGTAATGCTCCAATATATGAAGTTAACATGATGTAGTCTAAATTCATTTGTTTTTGTTAACAATTTTGTGATGTAGATATATGCTTCTGAATATCTTTTTCCAAAATTTAGAGAATTGTCATGATTTGTTTTTTTGATGCTCAAGACAAAAGAATGACTTTATTTATCAATGCTACTTATGTGATTTAAATTGTCAAGAAATTTGCTTCAAAATAATTATTACTATATGAACATTAGCCCTTTTGTTTTACTTATTTACAATTTCTTAATATTTCAGTATTTTAGACGAAGAAAAGATCATATGACTTCTAATAACGCCAATTGAAGTTTGTATCAATTTAATTTTTATTATTTATTTAATAGCTAATTTTTATGAGATAAATATTTTCATTAATGCAAATATATATTTATATTTGGGTAGGTATTTGTATAGAAATTAAAGTATTATATATGTCACTGATGTATTATCAAGTTAACAAGATCTTCTAACTACAAAATATATTATTTTAAAATATTCAGAGTTCTTTACTCGTAACAAATGTGAAAATATGTGATTATATATGAATCATTTAAAATTTATCATTTACAAAATAAATTTTATATTTACTAATATGGAATAAACATTTACATTTTGTCCCTACACCAAATTAAAATCTAATAACTATAAAAAAAAGTAACATTAATTAAAAGTCCTATTTATCTATGTAAGTTTAAAATTTATTAGAAATTCAACTATTGCACATTAATTCTGTAGTTATAACATTATATATTCTCTTAGTTATTACTAATTATTGCAATTGTTATTCACTCTTTTACATTCTTAGTTATAATATTATGAATTTCGTAGTTATAACATTAATTATTTATCTTTCATCTTTCGTTATATTAACTTTTAACCAATAATTTATCATATTATTATACCGCCCCCTGTATATGTGATAACACGGTGTTGTTATTTTTCCTTTGACGAATCATGCTTGGTTAAATAAATTGAAAATCATTTACAAGTATATGAACTATATCTTTGTTGTGTGTAAGATGAACATGCGATTATATATATGGTTTCACAGATACAATATATTATTTTTATTTTAATATTAATGTTTCCGGTAAAAATAAAGGAAACCTTACTCAGTTATCATAGTTGTTCTCTTCACATGTTCATATGACATCTAAACAGTTTAACGTGGAATACACATGCAAAGCACATCTGGTTAGATGACAACAAAAATACACAACAAATATCATCTATAAGGTAATATTAGTGAGATACGACAAATACATGATTGAACCTCATCAAATTGAAACAAATATATACATTGTTGCATTTGACTAATAAATTTTTTCATTGACCATCTTAATAGGTTCACGTGAATAAGAGATATATATGACGATCCACATTGAACATTCACAAAAGAATTTGCAATATTATTTTGTGCTAAGCTTATTATTCAAATCTTCACTAAAATAAGCAAATACTATTTACTATAACATATATTTTCTGAATAGGTAATCACGTGCAATGCACGTGTCAAAAAACTAGTTATATTAAAAGTGGGAAGTTCATAACTTAAAAGTTGAATTACGCTTTTACCCCCACACTAAATTAAAATTTAATTAAGTATTTTATTAACCAATAAATTTAATGAAATAATCATATTTTCTTTACTAAATTAGAAGTCTAGTGATTAACGCTCATATTACACCTCTTCCAATTCTAGGTGTAGACGATTGTTATTTAGTATAAAACCCAAAGAAGAGTTGGGGTCGAACCCACAAGGAGTGGCACAATGTTCGAATTCAATTATGAAGTACGAATGTGTTCTAAGTGGTAGGAATAGAAATTATCAAGTTCAATTAAATAAGTAAAAGGGGTGACAACAAATGTCAGATGGGGGGTTTGATTAAAAAATTAACGACTAAACAAGTACGAAAACAAGGGGGTTAACAAGATAAAGAGGAATTCTTGGGATGTGATCGATTATAGGCTAATTTCACTATATGGGTAATTGAATTTACTAACGAATTGCTAAATCTCAGTGGGTAGGCTAGACTATAGATGTAATAGTTTTCTCTCAAACAACTACTACGACTCAAGTGAGTTCTCTCGAACCTCAACAAGCATATCAATAAGAACAACCCAAAACCTTAATTCATCTACTCTCTCTCGAGCTAGATAGGTAGAATCGAGTTTAGAATTTACTCTTTCGATCTAAACCCATATCAACGCAATAACTACAATCATCAATAGAAAGCTTTGATTCTAAAACCTCTTTCTCAAGCGAGCCCAGAATTCTAAGTTAGAATTCCATTTGTAACTACAATTCATAGATTAAACACATCTATCAATTAAACCCACTTCAATTAAGCATTTAAATCAGTAAATAACAATACCCATAAGCTAATTTAGCCCATAATCACATGAACACACCCAAAGAATTGGGGGTTTAGCTAAACATCATACAAAGATAAAAAGAATTACCAACTAGATTAGCCATCAGCTGGGTAAAAGTCTCCGAGCCTTTACAATGCTCCAAATTGATTAAGTTCAAAAACCCACCTACAAATCCTCAAATTTAAGCTTAAAAATCCTCAAAGTCTACAATGGAAACTCAAAAACTCAAAGAAAACTCCGACTCTCAAACTTGGGGATCAGAGCTCCTTTCTCTTCATTTTAAATTTCAATTTATAGTGCGCAACTTTTTGGCTTGAAGGACCATTTGGCGGAGTAAGTCACACCTCCAACCAGGTCGACGATACGCCTTTCACTCCCATCTATCACCAATTTACATTGGCCATCAGTCTTCCAGGTCCTTTGACTTTAGGCTGTCAAAGTTGTTGTCGCGGAGTCGTTCAGCGATTCGCCGACTGCCCATTTATGTCGCCAAATTGGTTCTTCTCCAGGGCTGGCCTGCTGGAACTTTGGGCGAGCTAAAGATCCACTTGGCGGTTCGTCGAGTGGTCTTGGTGATCAGCAAGATTGGTTTTCTTCACTTCTTCAGCTTGTTTGTTCCTTTTTGCCCGGTAGTGCCTTTGCCTTGCTCCTTAGCCTTCAATGCTGCAAATTAGGCATTTGAGGACACTTATGTTAGCATTCAAGGATTTCGATAAATAACAATAAGTCTATATCAAATTGCAGAACTAATCAAAGTCAAACTGAATCCATAAGGAATCACAAAGGAGGAAAGCAGAAGATCAATCAAGCAAAAAGGAAAGGATCAATCAAGTAAAGAGAAAATCACAAAGAAAGATAACGAGAGATACTCCACATCCTCAAATATCTCGTGATTAACTCAAATCAAGGAACGGAGCTGGACATCAAGGAAAATATAATCAATCAAGGACGCACATCTTAAGGAATCCAGAAAGGAATATTATTCAGCAAAGAAGGAAGGACACAATCAAGGACGCATATCCAGAAAGGAAGACTATTCAGCAAAGAAGGAAGGACATCATGAACATATATGCTATGGACATGATCACAATCAGTCTCAATCAAGGAATCCCCACAAATCCTTGATTGAATGAAATTCCCTTGGGTTTTCCAAATAAAGAGCAGATGAACATCTCCAAACTCACCTATTTAAACCGACCTCAGTACCATAGATATCTACACACTTCACTTGAACTTGTATTGTCTTCTTCTATTGTCTTTCATATAAGCATTGTATTCTTGTGAGTATACAACTGAAAAAGAAAAGAGAGAAGAAACTGAGTGTAGGTTATACGAGTTGAGGTTGTGTCATAATAGAAGTTCTGATTTGCACATCAGAAAAGATTTACATTTCAAATACCTTGTACCATCCAAATCCTCTTCAAGCTCTTAAGAAAACCCTTGAAACCCAAGGGGACTGGAAGTAGGTACCACATCGGTGTTCCGAACCAGTATAAAACTGTTGGCGTTATTTACTTTCTACATTTCCTATCTCTATTTATCCTTGGCACTAACTTGCAGGTGAGTCAACTGACTAACACAGGAAGTCGACTGAAGGATTTTTAATTCACCCCCCTCTTAACTATCAAAACAAAACCCTAAATAAGTCGAAATCTCGAACTCATGATCTAGCAATTGCATTTTAATTCCATAGTTATGACATTATTATTTCCGTTAGTTATTACTGATTAAATTCATTAAATTAATTTCATACATGGAACATATCCATCTAACATGGACTTTTGGACTTCTGATAACGTGAAACTTCTTTTTCTCATTTCATTTCTCCATTCAATTTCCTTTAATTTAGTTTTTCTCCCTATTTAATTCTTTAGTTATTGTTATAAATTCATTGAATGGATGGATTGTCCATTAAATTAATACATGAACTACCTATTCATATTCCCTAGGTTTTATAAACTTTTTTTTATAAGATTGTACTCCCTCTATTTCTATTTATATGTCACCATTTTGGATTTCACGTGCATTAAGAAACTAAGTAAGTTTACTATTCTACCCTTATTTAATTTTTTTGGAACTCAAGTTTTCAATCAATGAATATGAATTAATTTATTTTGATTAATTAATTTAACCAATGAACATGAATCATTTGCTTAACTTTTCTAAGTTGGTCAAATGTATGTTTTCAAGGCTAATAACTCACAAGGGTAAAAAAGGAACAATATGATAATTTATGCATTGATTTTATGAAATGATATTATGGACCAGCTATTTATAGAAAGGGATGAAATTTAAAAATGAACGGAGGGAGTATCTATTTATTATGACACTAAATATGGTGACTTTTGGAGTGACTCCTCAACCTATAAAGAGGGTTATTCTTTCACCATTTTTAAGACACATATGAGACTTGAGGACATTTAAATAATATGATCTCTACATTTTACTCCTCATAGTTAGGAGTCTTTGTCCATTATCCTATTTGTCATTTGTGTGCTTCAAATACACTTTCCACAGAGGTATATATACTTGTGGATATATTTTGTTCACAACTTTCATTTGTGTCCTCTTTACATTCTAATTTTGTGGTCATCAATAGATCAGATGAATGTATTTTTCTGTTTGATATTTTGATTGTTTTCATGATCAGGTTGGATCATGTCATTTTGGGATGATATCCAACACATTAAGAGGATGATACAAAATTTTGAAGTTACTACCATTCAACATACTTATAGAGAAGGTAATCATGTCACTGATAGATTATCAAACTATGGAGTGGAATGCACATGCACAAAATGGTTCTCTACACCTCAACAACTACCTATGGAGGAAAGGGGAAAATATAATATGGACAGACTTGAATTCCCGTGCTTCAGAAGAAAACAAAACTACAAGAAGCTTATAACTATAGTGACATATTTGATAATCATTTTCCGACAAATGAAAATTCTGTCAATTTTATTCAACTAAAAAATACATTTATCATCTGTTAGATTATTATATTTGTTGATGGGCATCTAGAATATCAATAACTATGCATCGGTAAACTATCTTTCAAATTATCAATAACTATGAATCGGTAAACTATCTTACTATTAAGAAATGCTTAGACTTGGAATTTAGTCTTCTTCTCAATCTTGATTGTAATTTTGTCTTTATATTATTTGTTGCTCATTAACCTTCAATTTAATTATGATTTATATTAATTAATATGGGACGCACATGCAACGCACATGTCGAGAACTAGTAATAAATAATAAATATGAACATATAATTTTTAACTAGAGAAAAGTGTCAAATATACCGCTAAACTATTCGAAAATGTCTAGATATACCCCCGTTTGAACTATAATAGATTCAAAGCAAAAATATTAAGAAGTTATATCAACAAAATTCAAATTTTAAATCCACCTTTTACTTCATGTAGTTTGTCCTCCTTATAAGTTTCTTGACTTATAAGAGATAAAACTGTCTATTTTAGATTTTTAGAATTATGAGAAATACATATATTTATTACAACTAAAACTCTAATATGAGGTACTTTCTCTGCTCTGATTTATTTGACACTTTTCATTTTTGAAGGTATAAGACACAAGTACCTCCCAGACTATGACCGAAATCTCAGAGACACACCTAAACTTAACTGGAGTCCTATTACCCCCCTAAACTAATTTAAAATGGTATAAATACACCACAAACGCTAACATGGCATAGAGAGTGTGCACAGTCTATGGAAAACAAGTGATGAGTGCACAAATTGGACACATGCCATTTTTTGATTGGTAACTTTATAATTAGTTAGTACACATATTTATTGATATTAAAACTTATATATATTTAATTATTTTTATTTCTTTCTTTGTAAAATATTATTTTAATTTCTTTTCACTTCAATTTTTAAAAAAAATTAATTTCTTATCTTTCCACTTTTAATTATTTTTTAAAAATTCTGTGTATTTTTAAAAATAATAATAATTTACATACTGTTTTGTGCCTGTACTATATAGGAGTATTACCAAGCGATTTGTACAGATTTTTTTCTGTCAGATAGGCTCCACCGGCTTTTGTATGTGCCTCATAGCCGAATGTGGAATCACATGATGATCATTCTTTTTTACACACTTTAGATTGTACTTTTGTGATTTTTACATACTGTTTGAATTGTTGATATGCCAGCTTTTTGTAAGTTGAACAAAACATATATATTTTTGGGAATCTTGCCTCTTGGCCACTAAACTTAAATTAATCAACTAAGGTTTTAGTTTTCTTAATATTATGTTGGGAACTAACTTGCTTAGTAGTTTGATTGGTCGAGAATACCTTCGAATGCTATGAACTTCTCATGGATGCTTGTTGAAGTGCTTCTGCCTGTTGAGTACTATTTTTGCCATTCTCAACTTCTGTTTAACTTCGAGCAACAATGTATCAAAAATTAAGTGCACAAAGAAATAAGATAAGGACTCGAGTACCAACACATATTGTTATATCAAAAGTAGAAGCCTAATTAGACTTGGTTCATATATTGGTTATTTAACAAAGGACGGTCAACTCATCATTGATACTAGAAAAGGAACCTAGAATTACTAAGCACCTAAGAAGAGAGGACTCCTCTTAAATACAAAAGTATCTAGAGAATCATAAATAAGAAATTCTCCCCTTACAAAGTAAAATTTTTAAAAAAGAGAATCTACTAGAAATTAGACATGTTCAAAGAAGCTATCACTTAACACAAGAGCTAGCCTAGATGAAAAGGATCAAGTATCAAAAGGTGGTACATATGTATTTGCACCAAAGCTTGGAAATGGATCAAGTGTGACTAAATCAACCTAGTTGGATTTTATGTTTGATAGCGACCGTGTTATACTTCTTAACGGGAGGTGTAATTTGAGCGCATTAGTAATTCAGTTGGTCGATGGTTTCAATCAATACTTATAAGACATTATTATTTTAAGTATAGAATTCTTCTTCTCTTTTCCACCATGTAAGCCTCTAGATGACGATCAAAAGATCTTCTAATCATCTTTAGATGGATCTCTTGTTGAGTGAGAATAATATGACACATTTCTCCAATTTTGCAAGGATCGGCTACGTTGATTGTCTGCTAGATCTGTCCTTAAAAGACTATTCATTGAATCACGATCGTCACATTAAGCATAATAAAAGTAGTAAAATGAGTAGGCAAGTAACTCAATGTTCAATAACAGTAATTAAAGAACAAATAAATTAAAGCAATGTTGGATATATTTGAGTTCTTGAAAAAAAAACAATTAGTAGCCGAAATTAATGTATAATAAGTTCGAGTGATTGAAACTTAATGTATATTTCCTATTTCATATGGGAAGTTAAAGTTCATATATTTGGGGAGTTCAATAAATTGTATTACTTTAGATTTTATTTTTTGCTTTTAAATTTATTGGTTGATACTTGAAATATAAAATAAAGGGAAAATGCATAAGTACCCCCCCAACCTATGCCCGAAATCTCAGAGACACACTTATACTATACTAAGGTCCTATTACCCCCCCGAACTTATTTTATAAATAAATTTCTACCCCTTTTTGTCCTATGTGGCACTATCTTCTGGGGCCAGCGCGTGTTGACAATTTTTTCTAGCTATCTGGATGAAGGGAAAAGAGAAAATGAAGAACAAGTGTTTCTGTGTGTGAGTGATAATGGTGTTACTTGCAGGAGTTAGGTCCTTTTTACCGGGAGAGACATGGGTATCTGTGTGATTTCATATGATAGGAATCATGGTTAAGTAATAATGGTCTCTCTTTCGTTAGGGGCCCTGTGGATGGGTTATGTTGTGAATGTTAGCCGATAGGTTCAAAACGAGTTTGTGTTGCACGTATTAAATTATCTACTCTACGCAGGTGTGGACTTACAGGGCTAGGGCTTATAAACCTTTTCTTTCATTTATCAATAGGACCCCTCCCTTAAAAGCGAGAAAGTTAAAGCAACTAGAGGTCACAAGAACGAAAAGATAAGGGAAAACCTAACTATATAGCACACGAGTCTAGGAAAGGACAATCGATATAGTAAACAACTAACTATAACCTAACTGACCCCATAAGCCCAGAAGGGACACTCGTGTGCAATTAAAAGTTAATGACCTAAGCGGACCCCCATAAGCCCGACGAGTACACATAAGAGCAGAATTTTCGCCTAGCTAAGAATTCATAGTATCTATCAACAATTTCTGTAGTGGCTCCTGTGGTACAAAATTTTATTCCAAACCTCTAATTCTCTGGCAACCACTTTGACCTTTCTAGATTCACCTGACGCATATGGGTAATCTTCCTCTAAATCTGCAACCTACACAGAGTTACATTGGACACTTTTCCTTCATTAGGTACATCACCATTGTTTGGTGTGGTGTTCTACTCTAACATCCAACAAAACATCAATGTAGGTTCCCAACAGCAACAACGAGTTTGAAGGTGTATTATCATTGCATAAGTCGTCGTTGGTAACAATTATCGACGTCGACCTTAGTCATCGGAGGAAGCTTTGAAAGAGTCAATGTGGAGAAAAAGTCCATTATTAATTTTTCAAAATAATGAACTTTTTCTCCACGTTGACTCTTTCAAAACTTCCTCTAATGACTAAGGCCGATTTCGCTGTTTCTTCCATCCCTTCGATAATTCTTACTAGTGACGACTTCTGCAATGATGGTATACCTTCACACCTATTGTTGGCGTCAGGAACTTACATTGATGTTGAGTTGGATGTTAGGGTAGAGACAACCACACTAAACAAAAGTGATGTATTTTATGAAAGAAAAGTGTCTGATGTAACTCCGAGTAAGTTGCAGATTCAGAGAAAAATTGCGCCTATGCATCGGGTGAATCTAGATAGGCCGAAGTGGTTGACAGAGAATTGGAGGTTTGAAACAAAAGTTTGTAGCACTTGAGCCACTATAGGAATTATTGATAGATACTATATTGAACCAGTGTTCAGGGGTAAATTCAGGTCAAAGAATGAGGTGAATTTTTGCTTGAAAACAGGTGGCAAGCAAAAGAAGGAAAAATCTAACATCAACGGTGATGCTGCTACACCATCGGAGGAATAAAATAACAGAAGAAGAGTAGATTGATAAAGGAAAAAAGAAAAGTATTTCATTTAACTTCGATTTGTGTGACTCCTCCACAGAGCATGTGTTGGGTTTTCATGGATAGTTGTGTAGATACTTGGCACCTACTTGTAATGGTAACATGGTTCTGGAGACCAAAGCAAGAATGGGATGTTGTCTTCTCAGAGTACATCAAATTTGTGGCGGAAGAACACATTTAGCTAGACTAGATAGTGTGTCAAATTCCCAGTTGAATTGGGCTCATTTTATTTTGGCATAGTAAGAAAATAGGCGAAAATTTCTCCAACTAAATTATGTTCATGATATAATATTATATATTGTCGTTGCCTTTGAACTTTATTTTTAAGTTTCAAGTATAAACCAGTGAATTTAAAGCATAAAATAAAAAGTAATACAAGATATTGAATTCCCCAAATATAAATAATTTTAACTTCCCAAATGAAATAGGAAATATACATTATGTTCGTGTCAATCACTCAAATTTGTTATACATTATTTTCAGCTACTAATTGTGTTCTTTTCAAGATCTCAAATATATCCAATATTGTTTTTATTTATTTGTTCTTTAATTAGTGTTATTGAACATTGAGCAACTTGCCTACTCATTTTATTGTGGTTTATGTGAGTGATTGTGATTCCATGAATAAGCTTTCAAGGAAAGATCTAGCAGACAATCAACAAAGTCGATCCTTACAAAATTGGAGAAATTTTTCATATTATTCTCACTCAATAAGCGATCCCTCTAAGATGATTAGAAGATATTTCGATCGTCATCAAGAGGCTTACATGGTTGAAACGGAGGAGGATTATGCTTAGGATAATAATTTCTTATAAGTATTGGTTGAAACCATAGATCAACTGAATTACTAATACACCCAAATTACACTTCTAGTTAAGAAGCATTCACCTCAGACGGAGTAGAGTATTTGGTCAAGAATACTGACATCAAACTTGTCGGTGTTGATTTCTTATCTATTGCCATTAGTCTCAAGGATGAGCTCCTTAAAATTCATCATCATCTTCTGAATTCTAAAGTAAGTATAATGTCCATTTGTTTAATAAAATTGACCTATAATTATAGATAACTCTACATAGCAAGTCTAATCTGTAATTTGGAAAATAAAGTAATAACCTGTTGGTAGTCAGTTAAATTGAACTGATATATCATTGTCAGTGTATAAACCTAAAATTTGATGTGGCTACCTGTAAGATTGAAAACCCTTTTGATAAAGAAATGTCAATAGGTTTCTTGTTTATATATGCATCAAGATATTACTCCAGTGGAAGGTTTCAACCACGATGATGCAGTCTCGGGAGTTTATACAATTCACTCTCTACCCTTGAGGCTGGTTCACCTACCAGGTGCATCCTCTTCCAGTGATCATGTCAAGACATCTGTGATACTTTTCATGGATAAAAGAATACGCTAAGTTATGTGAACGCGGAATTTCCAAGAGGAACTTAAAATGTACTAGATTCCTTTAGCTTGTCTACCCATGGGATTATGTAAATTTCGTTCCAGGTACTAATAAAAATGAATGTTGATATTGTACTGATGTTTATTCACATTACATGGTTGTACTGCTAGCTCACAAGTCAATTACACAGCAAATAGGTATGGATTACTTCTACTAGAGTGGCATTCACAAATAGTACAAGTAGTACATAGGCTTAGCATAAATGCATTTTAAAGCATAATAAATCGCTCGTCTCCCTATAAAGCTGAGAATTCTCGAAGTCAATCTCTTCCTGACTTGCGTGGATTTTGCAGATGTTAAAATCTTAGAGGATAAGAGAAAGGGTATTAGCAGCAAGAAGTTAAACTAAATATATAGTGGAAATAAGCAATAAATGAAAAAGTATAAGAGATTAAATGGGTAAACAGTACAAAGCCTCTTTGTCAGTAGAGAGTCAGCCAAGTACAAGGAATAAGAAGGGAAAAGAGAAAATAAAGAATGGGTGTTTCTGTGTGTGGGTGATATTGCTTTTACTTGCAGGAGTTAGGTCCCTTGTATCGGGAAAGACATGGGTATCTTTGTGACTTCAGATGATAGGAATCATGGTTAAGTAATAAGGGTCTCACTTTCGTTAGGAGCCTTGTGGATGGGTTATGCTGTGAATAACCGATAGGTTCAAAATGAGTTTGTGCTGCACGTATTGAATTATATACTCTACACAGGTGTGGACTTACAGGACTAGGGCTTATAAACCTTTTATTTCATTTATCAATAGGACCCCTCCCTTAAAAGCGAGAAAGTTAAAGCAACTAGAGGTCACAGGAAGGAAAAGATAACGGAAAACCTAACTATATAGCACACGAGTCTAGGAAAGGACAAACGATATAGTAGACAACTAACTATAACCTAACTGACCCCCATAAGCCCAGAAGGGACACTCGTGTGCAATTAAAAGTTAATGACCCAAGCGGACCCCCATAAGCCCGATGAGTACACATAAGAGCTGAATTGTCGCATAGCTAAGAATTCATACTATCAGAACTAAGTCTACTATATCACTCTACAAGGAGCCATGTCATCAAAGAAACATCGGAGAATCTTTATGGCCTATAGGCTCTAAAACACGAGTCTAAGGTAGTCACTAGCCTACACCTAGGCTATGGCCAAGAACAAACTACTAACACAATATAAACGACAAAACAGATACAACAAGGCATGAAACAACCAATACAACTAAGTAGGAAATTCGATTCCTTGAAAATCTACCCAAAATACGGGTAAGGCATGATTCTAATCACCAACATAATACAAACTACAAACCCTTGCAATAAATTAACCCAACAAATCCTTCTTTCTGCGCATCTCCAAGAAAAATTAATTTGATATCGAAATGCTTGCTTTTCCGAGGAAAAACAAGATTATTTGAGATAGAAATAGCTTCTTGATCATCCACAAACATTTCTGTGCACTTTGCTTGCTTTAAATTCACATCAACTAGCACTTTTCTAAGCCACAAGGCTTGTTTTGCAGCAACTGTTGTTGCTGAAATGAACTCAGCTTTAACCGTAGATTGTGCAACAATATCTTGCTTTTTCGAACACCAAGAAAATACCCCTGAACCAAGATTAAAACAATAGCCATAAGTGCTCTTCATGTCATCAGAAGGGCAACCTTAGTAACTATTGGAATACCCCTGCAATACATACTTCTAATTTGCAGAGAATTTGATTCAAAAATTCAAAGTTTCCTTAACATATCTTTATCACCCTATTAGCTACTCTAAAATGAGTGCCAGTTGCAACATCCAACCAAACACTGGTAAAGAGTCTCATCCATTTTTTCAGCATCATCATTTTTGCTCAACTTCTCCTTTCGACACATTGGAGTAGCTGTCTCTTTGCAATTTTCCATTCTGAACTTTTTTAAAATATCTTTTGCATACTTTATTTGGCAGATGAACACTTCATTTTTTCCTTGCTTGATTTCCATTCCTAGAAAATACAACATTTCTCCCAAATTCGTCATCTCAAAAGTCTGTCGCATATCTTCTTTAAATTTCTTAACAAGTTCATCAGTTCTTCCAGTAACCAGTATATCATCTACATATAGTGAGATAACAATAAAATTAATTTTATCACCTTGATTGTTGAGAGTAGTTTCACTAAGTCATTTTCTAAAACCTAGTTGCACCAAATGCTAATCAATCGTGTTGTACCAAGCTCTAGGCACCTGCTTTAGTCCATACAAAGCTTTTTTGAGATGATACATGCCCATTGATTGCAAATCCTTCAGGTTGCTCAACATAAATATCCTCCTCAAGAAAGCCATTCAAGAATGTAGATTTAACGTCCAATTGGAACACTTTCCAATCCTTTTGTGCATCTATAGCCAACAATAATATGGTGGTTTCTAATATAGCAATAGGAACAAATGTATGAGAAAAATCAATACCAAAAATTTGAGCATACTCTTTACAACAAATTTTGCTTTGTGCTTGTTGATAGAATCATCTGCATTCAACTTGTTTCTAAAAATCCACTTCATTCCTATGACTTTCTTGTCTTCAGGTGTTTTCACAAGTTTCTAGGTCTGTTTCTTCTCAATCATGGTGAGTTCGTACTTAATTGCAACTCTCCATTTTGGATCTTTTTTTGCCTTCCAAAAATTTGTTGGCTCAAGGACAACCATATTGCATCTCTGATAGATTTCATAGAGAGACGTTGTGCCTCTTACTGGGACATTATCCGCCAATTCATCTTCTTTCAGCTGGAGCATTTTACTTTGATATGGAATTAATGTTGGTTCTGCTTCTTTCCAGTTCCATCGTTCATCTTCCATGAAATTCACATCTCTACTTATCACTTATTAGGATATTCCTTGTATGAGGTTTGAAAACCCTGTAAGACTTAGAAACAATGTTGTAACCCACAAATATTCTAGATGTTCTTTTATCCAACTTTTCTCTTTATCTCTATGGCACATAAGTAAAACACAAGCATCCAAACACTTTGAGATTTTTCAAAAAAGGATTATAACCATACAAGACTTCAAATGGCGTCTTACCTTCTAATGCTTTTGCTGGAAGCATGCTGAGTAGAAAGACTAAGGTATGTGCAACTTCAGCACATTACTCTTATGGAAAACACTTCTCGTCCAACAAATATCTAGCCATCTCCATTATGGTACGATTTACCCTCTCACTAACTCCATTTTGTTGTGGAGTATATGGAGCAGTGAGCTGGTGTTCATGCCCGACTCCTTCACAAAATATAGTGAGCTGGTGTTCAAGCCCGACTTCTTCACAAAATATATTGAACTGATCAGATGTGTACTTCTTGCCATCATATTTTGAAGTTCAAATTCTCTTACCAGGTTGAGAATCCGCATTCCATTTATCAGTTCATCTCATTCATATTCTTTCTTTAGGAAATTTCAGACCTCAAATATTGTTTTATTTGTCATAATCTTGACAAAGATTTCAGATGAGACTGCAACAAATAACGTCACTCTAGCCTTTGATTTTCTTGTTTTCTTCTCCTTATGGTTCCTTATCTACTCCATAGTTTGATTTGAAAGCAAGAGAGGAACTTCGTAGTCCTCCTCAACAGTTTCCCACAAATCATTTGCCTCCATTCTTGATGCCTAGATATGACAACCTTTACCTTTGAAGACAGGTGGTGCTAGTGCAGTGCGAGGAGTTTCTGAATCCATATATAAAAAAAAAGGAATAAGAAAAATTGTTTTCCTTCAATTACAGGTTCCTAATGAAGAAAGCTATGATACCACTTTTGTTGAAGTTTTAAAGCTGAACTTCAACTCTAAAAGCTAAATAAAGGAAAGACCAAGAAAAGAAATATTTGTTGCTGGAAAGATAATCTTTCATTGAATTAAAATGGTGTTTAAATACAATTAAAATGCAACAACTATAGCATATATTTCAGCAAGTACTTGGACATGTTCCTATGTTGAATAAACTACTTAAAGTAACAACTAACTCCTACAAAATAGCAACCAAGTTAAACTACTAAAGGTGGATAAAATGCTGGAGAAAGTAAAACAACTTCTTTTGACTAGTTACTGCACTAACTGAGGCAATTAATCAACATTCATTTTTTCCTATTTCGAGCCACTCTTCTTCTGTTTTTTTCCCTCACATGGTGTAGCAGCATCACGGTTAAAGTTAAATTTTCCCCTCTTGCGCTTGCGACCTGTTTTAGGAAATGACCCACCTCACACTTTGACCTGAATTTACTCCTGGACACCGGTTCAAAATTGTATCTATATTTTTTTCTTGCAGTGGCTCCAGTGGCATAGACTTTTGTTTCAAACCTCTGATTCTCTCCATTTTGTCCTATCTAGATTCACCGGATGCATAGGCGTAATCTTCCTCTTAATCTGCAAC
>JAJOOO010005614.1:0-32982 GCA_029582685.1 Solanum piurae | reverse complement strand
CAATTCAAGTCTTGGCCTAGAATTCCTCTTTTAGCATTTATAGGAAGAGCTCCATTACTAAGTCATAGCCCAACCAAACATTCATATATATAATCAAGTTTTCATAACACAAGACAAGATACTCAAGTCTAGCATATGAGCTACAACATCATCTTATAAAGACTCATCATAGTCCATCATCACCACATATCACCATTTCAAGAGAAACATGCTTTCACATTAGCATAATAACACTTTATACAATATCACATTTATACCATTAGAACATCTTCACATTATAGCTTCACACAAACTTTACATATAGCTTCATATAGGACTTTACATATAGCCTCATATGTGTATTATAATACAAAAATATAATAACACTCATATAATGCCCTTGATCGCCTCAATTCCCAATAATACAATATTCCAACATTATACAACAACTTCACCAATGCCTTCATGGCTACAATTCACAATAATACCACACAAGAATAAGATATAACACTTCCACCAAATGTGGATTCAACCTACCAACAAAAATCAATTCAATAAAGAGTTAAAACTTTCTTACCATAATCCAAAGCCATAGCCAAAATCACCAAAATCCAAGCAATCACCAATACTTCACCCATAAGGCCTACCATCCTTAATTCACCCATTATCAACAATTAATCATAAATAAACATTAAACAATACAAGATATATCAATATAATTCACTTTACACATAATTCCATCAACTTTGAATTTATAGAAATAGACTCACTTCATAGCAAATTTTAGGGTTTTGTAGAAGACAACGGTTCATGTAGTATTTCATTCAAAAACTACAAACAAACATCAATTAATCCATACCCAAATATTTCAAATCATTTTCATGCAAGAACCCTTGATAGAATTCAAAAACAAACTTTTAGTCACTTTTTGAAAGTATTGTAAAATCCTTTGAAATTGACTCTAGGATGAAAATGAGTCCTAGATAAAGAGCCACCATACCTCAATTGATGAAATCTCAACGAAATTTTGTGGAAGGAACCCTCAATTTGAAACCCTAGCTCTCCACCTTCTTCTTCCTTGAACTTGAGAGAACTTTAGAGAGAGAAAGTCTTTAGGAGTTTTTAATTTGAAGAATAAATTCAAAAACACCTCTTAAATATTTTAATACATTTAAAATACCTAAAATAAGTTAAAACAACCGTCCATGCATTTAATTGGCCAAGGATGGAATTTACCAAACCATCCTTGGCTAGGCAGATTTTTTGGACAGCAACACTGCCAATTGACGGCCACCATCCACAAACCGTGGATGGATTGAAGGCTCGTCCTGGCTGCTCGTCAAAGGTTCAGAGAGGGTGTTGGGTAGGCTTTGGTGAGGAGACTAAGTCTCAACTCACGAAGCCAATCCATGCCCCGTCAATCCATTGACGGCTCGTCAATGGGGCTCGTGGATGGCTGTTGTTTTTTGACAGCTTTTAGGCCAGCGTTTGGGTCCTCCACACAACCAAACTGGCTTCTAACACAATTTTGAAGTATTTATACAAGATTACCAACACATGAGGCTCTAGTTTTACGAGTTCATTTTTAGGGTCGCTACATTGGGTCTATTTAGAAATCTCACCTATGAAGGGTGTGATGAGATTTGGCAAGATAGGGAAACTTAGTCCCTGGTATGTAGGCCCATACCAAATTTTGAAACGTATTAGAAAGGTTACCTATGAGTTGGATTTGCCAAATGAGTTTGCTCTGGTTCATCAAGTATTTCATGTTTCTATGCTTAAGAAGTGTATTGGACATCCGGCATCCATTATTTGTCTAGAAGGGTTGGGAGTTGACAAAAGTCTTTCTTATGAAGAGGTTCTGGTAGAGATCCTAGACCGGCAAGTCAAGAGATTAAGAAACAAGGAAATAGCTTCCGTGAAAGTTTTATGGAGGAATCACTTAGTTGAGGGTGCTACTTGGGAGGCCGACACCGATATGAAGTCCCGATAACCTCATCTCTTTCCTGTTAATCCTATTCAAGCTTGAGGTAAGTAGTTTCTCTTGAGTTTTCTTGTTTTGAGAGTCATGTGTGTTATATGTGTTCTTCCATGATTTCCTTATGTTATGCATGTTCTTGAGAAATTTATATTTAGTAAGAAAATGAGTTTTTATGATTTATTTTCCTCATGTTGTTGTGCATTGAATAAAAGTTGCCTACATGCTTCGTGAGATGAATTGTTGAATATGCTTTAGTATCCTTTTGAGAGTAATTGCATATTGGCTCCATGATATTGTGTTTAGAATGCTTTTAGTTTGAGGTAGTTCCTCCTATGAATATGAGAAATGTTGAGTTTCATGCATAATGGGTTGCTGTAGTTCCTACTTCCTTATGTTGGATTGATTATGTTTGAGATGGAGTTGAAGTTTCCTCCTTTAAATTGTGCATTATTTTGATGTTTCATGCATGTTGGGCTGGTAGTCTTGAGTCTTTACTTCCGTAAGGTGTCTAGATCGTCATTCGAGGACGAATGTTCCCAAGGGGGAGATATTGTAACACTCCGGAAATTAGTAGGCTAAACTAAATCTTAACGTGAGGGTTAGAGTCTTGGATGTAACTCCTTGTACTTAAAAAATTAAGGGTTTCGTATTAGAATCTCAAGGTACGACCCCCAAGGACCAATCATGGGTCCTTGAGAAAGACCATCAAAAACTGCCTTGGCAGTGACCAACAAAAGAGACCTACGCCCCGTTGGTCCATCCACGCCCCGTGGGTGAGGGGTCATGGGTCAGTGTCCCAAAAATCAAGCCACAGACACCCACCCACGGTTCACCAGCATGCCACATGGGTCCATCCATGGCCCGTAGTTGTGGGGTCATAGGTCATGATCTGCAAACTGTTTTGAGAAGTTAGTTAGGGGGTACTTTGGGGTTTTCCAGTTTTAATTAATACTAAGTGAGGTCGTTTTAGCCTAAATTAGATCGCCTATATAAGGATTTTGTATCACTAAATTAAGTCATCCAAGCCATTATTTCTAAATCACCAAAAAGAACCCAATTCCCTCTCAAATATTCTCTCTATAGAACTTCAAGTAAGAAGAAGAAGGAAGTTGGAGCTAGAGTTCAAGGAGCAATGTTTTCTTCTCAAATTCATTGGATTTCATTGCTAAGGTATGGTAGATATTCATCCATGGAGCCCCTTCAAAAACCCAATTTCAAAGATAGAAATTCTCCAAAAGACAGGGTTTGACTCCAAGTCATGGATTCGTTTAAAAAATGATTCTAATGATTTAATTACTTTATATTATGATTGAATTGATGTTTTATTATGGTTTTTATGATGAAATCCCCTTATTTCCTACTAATGATCTTGTAATGTGGGTGTGTTGATGAAAAAAGGATCTACGATAGTATGCTTCTAGTAATTGAGTTACCTTAATTATGTTATTATCCATGTCTAATGTAGTGAATTCTAGATTTTTTTATTGAATATCATCTTTGATCCTTGAAGGGCAAAGTATAAGAATTAGGCATGATTATGAGATTTATGAATATGCTTTAACAACACTTTGAGAGTAAAGTGATTATGATTATGACCTTGTTGTGTGTTGTTAAAAGGATATTCTCATTTACACACCTATGTATGAATATGATAGGATGTGAAAGATTTTCTCACAATATGATGATTCTAAGGTTGAAAGGTTATTCTCACCTATTGAATCTATGAGCTATCGTATGATTATGTTTGATTGGGTGTCAAGAGATTCTTCCATGAATATGAACTTAAGTCAAGACTTAATATGTAATCTGTGGGAAGTAATGCTTAGCACCGAGTGGATATTGAATATGAGATGGAAGCTTGTACGCTAGTTTATACTGGCTTCCTAATGGGGCCTTTTACGGTAGTTGAGTTTGGGTTCCCAAGTATGTATCTCATGAGATGGAGACCTTCTACGTTATTTGAGTTCGTATTTCTAGTAGCAATCTCCTTATCCCATAAACTATGTTCCCCCATAGTTTATTTAGATAGTGGATCCACCTAAGCTAAGAGTATGGTTCTTCCTTCGGCAAGTAGGACAACCCATTTTCGGTGTGGGGTAGACACCGAATTCCATGTTAAGCTCACATGGTCTATGTCGGTTAAGGCTTATTCCCCACTATGACAACAATATGAACACGAATATGAATTATGAACTATGGTTACTCAAAATGCTTTACTTAGCATGGGTGAGATTATGGGGTCGTATTCATGCATTGCACAAGTATGCTTTGAGGGCATTTTTGATATGTTCCTCTTATATTATGATGATCTATGAAATGAATATGCTTATGACTTATGATTTGCCACTATCTTCATAGTGATGTTTTAATTTAGTAACTTGCATGCATTCAACTAAAATGACCTTTTTTGCATGTTTTCATAGTTTTTATGCATGACTATCGTACTTAGTGCATTTTTATACTAACGCCTACTTTTCCTACATTTTGCCCAAGTGTAGGGTCCGGTTCTCAAGATGGTCATCATTGTGGCTAAATCTTGGATTTGCTTATTCTCCTAGCTTGTTGGTGAGTCCTCATGAGTCGAGGATGGATGTTATCTCATTGTAGTTCATTTCTTGTATTTCCTTTTCTGACTATGTTGTATGGGATGTGACCCTATTTGATTCAAGTATTGTAATAGCTGGCTATATTGAGACAAATCGAGACTTCCGCTTTCCTTTATGAAAATTTTGGACTTGAAATATGTTTTTACTCTTTATTGTTCTATTCTTATGTTATGATATGCTAAATGGCTTACATGGTGCCTTTCGGGGTTCTATGTGCCTTGTTACATCTAGGGGGTACCCCTGGGTCGTGACAGTCTTCCACATTTATTATTTATATATCATACAAATTGTGTCTTCAGCATCTTGTTATTTGGGTTTATGATTGTCCACTTGGTGGGATGTAGTGGACACCATCATGGCCCGCCTTAGGGTCATGATATAGATAATAGATTATCACGCCAAATCTCTGTGGCATAATCTTTTTTCACATTCATTACTTACTTGGTCGGGGAATATATGAATAAGGCGAGTTCTAACGTAGGGCTCCATTAAAAAACAATCTAATCGAAGAGATAAACAGTACATGCATAAACACTATTCAAGAAGTACTAATTAATAGGTCTACATTGTTAATTCTTCATGGTCCCCACAACCCTAGTTGTTGATTTAGTTACTCATACCTGGGTTATCACAATTCATAATAAGTTGGTTAAAATAAATTATGAACATACAATTAGAGTAGATGGAGTTAGAAATCTTGAATTGATGAACAAAAGTTATATTAAAAACCAATACTTCAAGAACTAAATGGACAAAATGTTCACAAATTAATTCTCAAAGCCAAAGCAAAAATATCAAATTGTCTAACTCTGTCAAAAAATGTAAATTACAACTAATATTTATAGATACCAAATCCTAAGTAAAGTAGAAAACGGAAATTCTGGACAAGTGGGTTTCGGCAATCAACGTTACAGGTCATGATCTACGGCTCGTAGGCCACAACTGTAGAATGCAGCTTCTTCAAAGGCAATCTTAACACTTCCTACAGAAATGATCTACAACTCGTAGACCTTAGTATGGTCCATCCTGGATATCCGTCTTTCACAATACTGGGGCTCATAATTTTTGTCTCTTTCTACGATTCAGGACTACGGTTCGTAGGTATACGACTCGTAGTATGCTTTTGTTTCTCCATACATAGTCAAATTTCTAGTTTCTTCTTTAGCCTTCATCTACAGGTCAATCCTATGACTTATAGTATTATCTACGGCTCGTAGGTCGATCCGTAGGTCACAGAAAACCTATTGCTTTAATAAAATTCCATCCCCGAACTGTCACAACCTACTTTCCTACAAACATAGATAAAATTAGCACCAAACTTACTAACAAAGGCTTAAGATACATGCAAAACTTCAGTTTCAAAGCATTATAAGTACCATAAATCCACAGTACATCAACACCCTCAACTTAAAATCATTGTTTGTCCCCAAGAGACACTATTAAACCTAAATGACACGACGAGAAAATAAACCAAAAAGTCAAGCAATCACATTGCTTTTTTCCTAACAATCAAACCTCCATTATTAATTTTCAGCACAATGCAACCATTAAATTCAACAAAAATCCAACATGAGCGGATCAATTTATGACATAGAAATACCAATAGACACATTCACATGAACATATAACAATCACCAATATACCAACTCTTTGACCATGTAATTTTTGCCTTTACCTCAAATAAATCCCTTTGTTCACACAAATTTTTGATTTATGGTTCAATTTTAGGGAGTCAGTAGACACTGACTCTCAAAATTAAATTCAATACAATCCATGCACGATACCATATGCTTGCCCTTATCTTCTATGCTTAGACTCTCAAACCGTTAGATTAGGATCACTATAGGACTTTCTTAGCTTGTAACGTAGGCTCCGGGTCAAGTGTAGTATATTTGGACATTAAATGACTTTTCTGCCTCCTTGACTTTATATTGGCTATTTTCTTCTTTTACAACCAAACCATGTATCACTTACTATTACTTTTCTCCTTATTATTCATTGAAGCTCGAGTGTTACTTTTACTTCCTTTTCTTTGTTATTTCAACTTTTCATTCTTTTGTCTTTTGTATTTTCTTAAATCTGCCACACCACCTTACACATTTTTTTCTTTTTTTTTCTTTTGTCAATGCACAACTCTTTTCATACCCCTTTATTTTCTTGTTTTCCTATATACTAGCCATGCTAAACTTAGGCTTTTAGCTAGAGTTGAGGTGTACAATGTCCAAGGAAGGACCAAAGGCAAAACAAAATTTAACAATTTTTACGTGGAAGATTAATTGGGTAAATGAAAGAATAATCTAGTTCAGGCTCAATAATTTGGATTGAAGTGGAGAATTTTCATTTGGTTGGTTATTTTTAGGCTTTAGTGGATTCAATTTCAACAATGGACTATCATCCTTCACTAATTAACAATTAATCATCTTAACAAGACTAACATGACACATTCTAGATTGGCATATACAGTACGAATGAACAACTATCCTCACACACATATGGCACATCGTTTCATTATCAAATTATCAACGTGTCTCGATCATGGTCCAGCCTAAATCATGCTATCTAATTGGTTCCCATCATATCATACAAAGATCCCACATAGTTGACTTATCAATCACACAGATATAGCATAACAACCAAAATTCAGAGTAGTATTAATTTTATGCACTATTGCCATCATGCTTTTATTTCCAGTATACTTCTGCAATTTCCACCATAAACATGTTGGTTCAATAGAAATTAAATTTTCCTTGGGGAAAAACAACACATGCAAGAAAACCCCAAGGCAAGATCAGAGTATTCAGTTATTTAGACTTCACCCTTACACTCATTACAGGTTCACCCCAGCCCCACAGAAAATAAGGTGCAATGCCCTCAATGCACTAAAAATAACGTACTAAAGGTGAAGACAAACCTATGATGCCTAAGCATTGAAGAACTAGATAGGAGCTTGGGGGTTCGTCAATATGGACCCCGATGCATTTGTAATCACCTCTGTATCAACCGGTGTTGTGCCATTAATAATGCCCTTTAAAATAATTTGAAGAGTACCATCATGAGTGTGCCCCGAACCCGATGCTTTAGCTTCCAACTGTCGGACTCTCTCTAGTTACAAGTCATCATCTATCCTTGACTGTTGCTAAGATAATTCCAATTCTTGTCGCTCTTTCATTTTTTCTCTCCACTCCTCAACACTATTAGTAGAATCATCATAAGTCTGTCTATGCTTCTCACGCACACGAGGATCGTTTGCCTCACCAAATAACAAAAATATCACATCATCTCCATCATCTACGGGTACGGGGGTCGGTTTAGAAGATACAAAAGCAGCCAATACATCTATATTAGCCTAGAGTATGGAAAAACACAATCTTGAACTTTGAGGGATCTACACAAGGTGTAGTCTAGGGCTGGTCTATCATCCACCACTCTAAGGCATCTATCCTCCATTGAGGGGACTAAATTTGCTCCACAACGACAGCCTACATCCTTTCCTATGAATACCCAACCACCTTTTGCATCTGGGGTCGAAGGTGTTGTAGTAGGATAGTCATCTAAGTCTCCACCCACTTAAGTCTTTCTAAGGAAAAAGTAGAGAGACCCAATGCGCTTGAGGTGGATGTATGTTTTTCCTCGATGGACTATGTAGTAGTTGTATCTCTCGAAGGACCCTCACCCTCTCCAGGTTTCTCAGTAGTAGGCATCTACGATATGCTGAATTGTGAGCCACATAATGGTGCAACCGGGTTTTCCATATCCCGAATAAACCCGACATCCTGTGTCTGAGTCTTTGAAACCATTGGGTCAATACCCTCAAGTAGTGGTACTGTGGACAACATAAGTGGAAAATCAGCCGAGGAAAATAAAGTGTCATTGCCACTCAAAATGATCGATCACGTATCTCCAAAATAAGTGTTGAAGTAAAATCAATCTCATAACTAGCCATGCGACATGCAACCATCACTGCCTGATCCTGAGTTAGATGGTTATTCATCATAGTGGGAGATAGGCGAGAATAACCAATTGACCACCAAATTTTTAAAGTGATGTTCAATGAGGTCTTTTTGATTGTATCTGAATTGCATACTAGTCTATGTCAAGCCTTTGCTCTGCAATGTATCCCACCACCCATCTCCATAAATGCTTTTTATTAGAGGCATCGTTCATCGCTTTTTCATCATGTACAATCAACATTGTATAATCAAACTTTGTTGTCGATGTTGTTTGCTCATAATCTGCACCATGAAATAATTAGTGAATGGTTCGTTCTGAGATGTCAACCAGGACTTTCGGAAGTCTAGTACTCAGAAGAGGAGGATTTGCTATATCCTTGCCCTTTTTCGACATTGAGTTCTTATTTTTCGCTGCATATGATGCATAAAACTCCCGGACCATATTTTCATTATAATGGTTTAGGGACTTTCTCATACACTCTCACCAATATTGTTTGAAAAGTGCATGTATCTCTAGAGTAGTGTGAAAACTATCGGTTAACACTCTCGACTCCTCAATAATAGGTCGTCTAGGGTGTTTTCTAGCATTATGAGCAACCACCTTCCGAAAGATCTGGAGAAAGCCCCAGACATCAAAATGAATGTTATCTTTAGAATCCTCAGAGTGATATCCCTCATAACCAGACTGAGATCCAAATTGAGAGTCTAATGCACATTCAACACTCTATGAGATAGCTCCCTCTTTAGACTGGGGAGTCGATGCTTGGGGTTGTGCAGCTATACCAATCGGGTCTCTATTTGCTGAGATTTTTGTCTGGTGGTCGAGGGTTCCCGAGGTGAGTCATCAGTCATCTCGCACATAAAGGTTGAATTCTAACCCACTCTGCTCATCATCTTTGGGTTTATTTTATAACTAAAACTGGGACACAAATGGTGCGGTGTATTTTCCCTTTCTTTATGAATGACCTTTTGGTGGCATTGTACCTGCGGGAACATTCGTTAATAACAAAGAAGAGAGTAGAAGAAAGCAAGTAAAACTAAAAATAAATGAACTCAACTATTTTTTTTTACAATACACTTTTTGGCCCTACAGTTGGTTTCCTACGGACTGTAGAATGTTCTGCGACTCATAGGGTCCAATTGTAGGAAGACATTTGTAGGTCACAACTTTCCAAGGACAGTATGATAAATTTCACAAAACTATGCACAATTAATTAGCCCAATCCTTACTTTTAATCATGTGTATGCGTTTCTAATTCCGAGATTCACATGCATACAGTCATCCTTAGGGTTTACAGTTGCAATTTGATTAAAAATAAGAACTAGGACCATAGTTTAAACCCTAAATCAAGTTCACTATTTGGGAGTAATTTATTCAAATGAAAATATGACACCTATGCACACAATCGACAACACTCATAATACTATCATCCCAAGGGTTTATTTTAAACGATTTAGCACATCAGTAACAAGCATCACAACCCTAGGTCAAGTGTCAACTTCAAATTTCAACAAAATTCCAAATTGAATAAATATTTGGGTGGAAATTCATACCTTCGAAAGTGATTCGAAGTTTTGTTAGTGTGTTTTCAGACGTAGACACTTAGGATTGATTGATCTGCTCCCTTGTGAGATTTTAGCACTAGGATGTGAAGGGAATAAATTGGATGGGATAATGTTGTGAAAGAAGGATAGATATCATTGTTAATGATCACAGGGAGGTTGAGAAACAGCTAAGGAGAGGGAGTTAAAAGGGTTGTAATGATTCGGAAATAGGGAAAGGGGGGAGGACTTTTAAAATGTGGTATTTATGTAAAAAGAGTCGCAGGTCGGGACTCTTAACTTAACTTCACTAGGTCTTACAAATGCCCATCTATAGACCATACGACATCCCACGCTCCGTAGATGACTTTTTGTAGGTTGAATTTCCATTTAGAATACATTAGGAACATACCTGGAGTTTATGAGTATAGACTACAGACCGTAGGACAACCTACAATCCATATTGTGCACCCGTAGACCTAAAGGTGCAGCTATAGTTTGGACTTAAATTCTATGGATTCCCTCTACGGGTCGTTGAATGAACGTCGACTCATCGATGGGAACCGTAGAACTCATCCTTGATGTTATCAACTAATCAAGATTCTATGAACAGGGCCTACGGTCTATAGATATTTCTATAGCCCATAGTACCCATCCGTAGGACCCTCTGTACTTAAAATCATTCCAGTTTTTTCTTTCGATCCCTCACATGTAGCAAACATTAGGCCTTACTTATACATTTTCTTGAAACTTTTCGGACACATACCCTACGTTAAGTTATTCTAGCCAAATTTTTTAAATAAAAACTATAAAAACTTCCAAAATAGTTAAATTACATCTTGGGATGCCTCCCAAGCAACACTTGATTTAACCTTATGGCATGACACATACTCCTTGATTACTTAAACATCAAAATACCATTCTTCAATAACCTCTTCGAATTCCTCTGGCTGATCCAAGTAGACTTTTATCCTTTGGCCATTCACCTTGAACCTTGTTTCGTCTGCATTCTCAAGTTCAATTACTCCGTGTGAAAACACTTGCACAACTCTGTATGGTCTCGTGCACTTTTATTTGAGCTTGCAGAGAAATAGGCACAACCTTGAATAGAAGAGAAAGACCAAATCACTTGGAGAAAATTCACGTTTTTCAATATTTTGATCATGGTAGTTCTTCATATTTTCTTTGTACAAGGCTGAACTTTGATATGCTTTTAGGCAAAACTCATAAAGCCCATTCAACCTCTGATTTGATGCAGCACCCCAATCTAGATTCAACTTTTTGGGTGCCCACATAGCTTTGTACTCTAGCTCTACAGGAAAGTGACATGACTTTCCAAACACAACTTAGTAAGGAGACATAGCTATGGGAGTTTGAATGTAATATGATATGCCCATAAAGCATTATCAAACTTTCTTGACAAATCATTTCTATTCGCATTCATAGTCTTTGCAAGGATTTGTTTTATCTCTCCATTTGACACTTCAACTTGTCCACTAGACTACATATGATAAGGAGTTGCTACACTATGTTGAACACTATACTTCTCAAGAAATGACTTGAAAAACTCATTAAAGAAGTGAGAACCTCCATCGGTAATAATTGTCCTTGGTGTACAAAATCTAGAGAAGATATTCTTTTTCAAGAATGCAATGACACTATTTTTCTTATTGTTTGAAAGCGCAATAGCTTCCACCCATTTAGATACATAATCAACCGCTATATGTATGTACGCCATTCCATTAGAACTCACAAATGGACCCATATAGTCAAGGCCCAATTATCAAATAGTTCAACTACCAAAATAGGATTAAGTGGGAGTTCTTGCTTCCTTGAAATACCCCCTTCTCTTTGACAACAATCATAAGACTTGGCGAAATAACGAGCATCTTGGTGAATTGTAGGCCAATAATATCCACACTACAAGATCTTATGTTATGATACCACTATGATGACCACCATCATGAAATGAATCGCAGGCTTCCAATATACTCAACTTCTCCACCTCAAGAACACATCTATGAATAATCCCATCAGCGTAGACACGAAAAAGATAAGGCTCTTTCGAGAAAAAATTCTTCACATCAAACATGAATTTTCTTCTTTGGTGGAACGACAAATCCGAAGGCACCACATCACTCGCCAAATAATTAGAAAAATTTGTGAACCAAGGGATAAGATCGGAAGAAGTAGCCAAAACCTGTTCATCTAGAAACGTATCATCAATCCCAACTCCATCAAGTAACTTCAACATTGCTTCTTTCTTTAATCTGGACAAGTGATCAACAACTTGGTTTTCTGTCCCTTTTCTATCTTTTACCTCAAAATTGAATTCTTGCAATAATAACACTCATCGAATTAGTCTCAATTTTCCATCCTTTTTTTCCATACATACCTCAACGGTGCATGGTCAATATTCAAAATGAATTTAGTGCCAAACAAATAGGATCTAAGTTTCTCGAACGCGAAGACTACAACAAGAAATTTTGGTTCAGTAATGGTTTATTTTTTTGAGAAAAATCTGGGGATTTGCTCACAAAATATATCGGATAAAGAATCTTCTCTCGCATTTAACCCAATACTACGCAAAGCGCCATCCAACTCGCATCACACATAACTTTAAACAGTTGTCCCCAATCTAGTAAAATAATGGTCAGTCCAGAAATCAACTTCTCTTTCAACCTTTCAAATGATTTGAGACAAGAATCATCGAATTCAAAATTTGTCTTTATTTTAAGAAATTTGCACAATGGATGTACTATTTTGGAGAAATCTTTGATAAATCTCTGATAAAAACCAGCATGTCCTAGAAATCATGTCACACCCTTCATAGAGATAGGTAATGACATCTTTTCGATCACCCAGATCTTTGATTTATCAACCTGAATGTCTTCTTTCTTTAACCATAAAGTGACACTTTTCCCAATTTAGCACAACATTACAATCTTCACAGCATTTTAAAACATCACCTTCATGAGCCAAGCAATCATCAATCGAGTCACCAACCACCGAAATATCATCCATAAATACCACAATAGTGTCTTCCACTATATATAAGAAAATAGACATCATGCACTGTTGAAATGTTGCTGTAGTATTATAGTAACACTCAAACCACTATCTAAAGCAAATCCAAAGAGTCAGTGGTCATTGTCAATATAAATACCCAACTAAGAGTTTGGGTCGAATCCCATAGAGAATGATATAAGACAAGAAATTGAGAGTGTACATTCATTCATTTGTAGCAATAAGAACAAGTGGGTGGATGACTCCATCAAATTTAATAAAAGGGTTTGGTTATTAGTAGTCACAATTAAACTAGAATTTTAGAGAATCAAATAAGTAACAAGAAACTTAAGGGTGCGGGGATTGACAATCTATACCACATAGGGGTAGTTATGTTACTCCATAGTGATGAACATTAATGGATAGGCCGGGTCATCTTCAATGACACTGATCTTTTTTCGATCTCATAACATAAGTTAATAGAATCTCCTTTCGGTCTCAGCTATTTACAAACTATAAAAACTAATACCTTACTATGTTCTCTCCTTTGATACAAATTAGGGAAAATAGATACGACCTATAATCTCTATTTTCAAGAAAACTACAAACATCAAATCTAAATTGCAAGTATAAAACTAATTACCCACTCCAATCAATGTCTTTCGAGCATCAATTAGAGATCGAAATTAAGTTTACAACCTTAACCCATATGTTAACCCCATGCTAATTAGCCTAAATCCATGTATGAAAAACAATAAAATAGAGAATAACACAATACCCACTACATTAAATCAACACCCAACCCGATAAATCAACCTATACACTTTAGGTTTTAGCCACCCATCACAAAATTTAAAGAAATTATATCTTTTATGAAAGAAGCCATAGGTAACATTAAATTAAACAATTACAAGCAATATCCACTTTTAATTCATCTCCAATTTATAAATTTCAAGATCAAAGTTGAAATACCCCAAAACTAGAAAAGTGTTTTTCACAAAGTAAGAATGTCTCTCTCCAAAAGATTCAAAGCATTTTTACACCCTAGAGGCTCTCTCTCAGTAAAAACTCTCTTTTGGACTATTTACAGTTTCCCAAAAAATTTCCCGAAACTCAATGTGTGACCCATTAGGTGATATTAGTTGGGCTCACCGATCACATTAGGTGAATCACTAATTGCTTATCAACTCGCCTTTCTCTTGCTTTATGCTTTACATTTTTGAACCTCAGTCGACGAGCTCGTTCGGGTTTTCCTTTCATAGTCGGAATATCACTGAGTACCACCTTTGTTCACCTTTCAATCCTTCAAATTTTCTTCAACTATCACCTTTGGTGATGGTCATCTTGTTTGCCTTTTTCCAACCGGCGAGTCGTTGTTCCTCTCTTAGTCCACAAACTTATCTCAAAAAATTCAATTGTTGTGCACTGTCAGCTTGGGTGAGGTCATACCCATTGGGTAATCCACCCTTCAAGTTAGTCGATCAACAATGTGGAGTTTACACTTCTTTTCATATTTTTGGCCCTTATTTCATACATTCATCCTTGGCTTGTCCTTTAGCCTTCATAGCTGCAAATCATCAAAATATCATTAGAATAGGATCAAATTAGGCATTGAGGACACAAATTGTTGCGCTAAATAGACCTCAAATGAGTGCAAATCTACAACTCATAAACACCCTCAACTTAAACTTTTGCTTGTCTTCAAGTAAACCAAGAACACAATTATTTCAACAAGGGTGTGTACAAAAGTTCTCAATGGGATATAACATGCAAGTGCCATTACAAGACTACGCTCAACAATATGCTACAATCAATCATGTTCAAGAAGCTTCAAATACTAACTAGCCGGTAATCAATCAAACTAAAGCTCACTATTGCCTCTTTTCCAATGCAAGACCATGTTATAACAAATGCATTCAAGTGTCCGCACATCAAGAATTATTTCATGCTCTCATAAAGAAAATCAATAAAAAAGTAAGGAATCAACACAACTCTCACTCTCCAAGAAAAGAAATTCATGCAAGATTCATCTAATAGGTTTCCCCATATTATTCAATCATCACACAACCCAGTTCATAAAATATCTCAAGAGTCTTTTATGTTTGTAATGGGGTTGAGGGTTAATGTATGGTCAATTTGGCTAAGTGACTTCACTTTTTCAAAGCATTGTTGTAATCATGTTCACCTCTTCTCAAGTTCTTTTCATTTATTTTCATTTGAGAACTCAAACTTTGATTGTCCTGATGGTAATGAAAGAACAACTATGGCACCTGTTGATCCCACACCATTATGATCAATCTTGTAATTATCATGCAGATTGGGTGCTTTCTGATTTTGCACTATTGCAGGGTTGTTCTGATTGTTTCCCGCTACCTTCATTACTGCTTGAAGTTGAACTCAAGGGTTGTCTACTTGATCCTCTCCAATTGGATCATTGTTCAGTCCTAGATTTCTACCTCGTCTAACCATTCTTCGTGGAGTTTTTCATAATTCTTGATCATAAGGGGTCAGGGTATGGACAATAAAATTCACGTCGATAAAAAAATAATCAAGAATGGAAAAGTATCGCAATAATCATATTTATTATTTCAAAATGCGAGTGTTACAATCTCTATGATTCCTCTAAATTTTCCTTTTCAAATATAATTATAGGGCTCTTGAGCTTGATCTTGATTTTTTCTTAAATTTGATCATTGATTCAACGGCTTTAAAGATTGTTTTTGAATCTTCGATGAACTTGAACTTGAACTTTCTCTTCATCTTGAATTTCACTTGAATTCAAGGGCATCGAGCTTGTTCT
Organism: Solanum piurae; assembly: GCA_029582685.1. NCBI lineage: Eukaryota > Viridiplantae > Streptophyta > Magnoliopsida > Solanales > Solanaceae > Solanum > Solanum piurae. Next base: position 17,118 of record JAJOOO010005614.1, on the reverse strand, counting down.
TGAATCAAATGATCTTGCTCTTGATCGTTGTTGAACTTGAATGCTTGAATTCTTAAGCTTGTAGCTTATAGAGAGTTTTATGGCGTTTGTACCACGGGCTTTCTCTAGCTTCTTGTTTAGAATTTTCAGTCCTTCTTCTGAATTCTGAGGATCCCTATTTATAGTTTAGAATAGAGGAGTTGTGATTGGAATAAGATTCCTTTCTGCCAGTCAGATTTAAGTGGCATGGCATATGAGCTTTATGGAGCGGGCTTGCCAATTTTCACATATGTCATGATTATATTGGCTTCTTGTTTAACTTGGCGTGCCACTTAATTTGCCAATGTGGCATCAAGTTGGGCCTCTAGAATGAGATGAAATTGGGCTTAGCAAATTGGGCTCCTCTATTGTAGCCCAAATCAATTAATTTATATTTTAATTAAATTCATACTTATTGGACTTAAATAATTAACCCAAATATACTAATCCATAATATTAATTTGAATTAATATATTTATGAATTTAATATAATCCGAATCATTTTATAAATTTATATTTAATAAATTTTAAATGATTACAAATGTCCCCTGCTTCAAGTCTTGTCGAGATATTTTATCTTTTGAAGACTAGACTTGAAGTATTAATTTGAAATCTTAATTGCAACAATGTCAAAAAAAATAAAACATCCATATATGTTATGGGAACATTTTTTTTGAACTTTGAATTATACCATATGATATACATATATTTATTTTGGTAATGATGTGACAATATTGAGAAAAGAAAAGGAAATAGTTGACTTTTCTTTTACCAACAATTAATGCTCATTTAGCATTTAATTGGCAAAAAAAATAATAATCAACCGCTTCAAACTTTCCTTGTTTCATTCAATTGTGATCATATAGTCATCATCTCCTAGTAGAAGAATGACTCTCAATTTGGGTTTGTTTTGGAGACAGAAAAACCCCTTAAGAAAAAAGAATTATAATTGAACTAGGAATTGTAGTCCCACTCAATTTCATATTCATAAATCTTTTTTTTCTATTGCCTTGGCAAAAAAGAATTGTAATTGAACTAGGAGAAGGATAGCCAAAACAGAATGTAATTGAACTAGGAGAAGGATTTTATTGCCATTAAATGACATCTATAAATAGACACATTGTCTCCACAATTTTGACTTCAATTACAAATTGTGAGCTATGATGATATGGGCATAACACAAGGTACTCTTCTCCCCTTTTTCTGATTTTCGTCGCACATGTCCATCATAGAAAATTCATATCTTATTGTAGAAATGTTCAAATAACGAACGATTTGATTTTCAGGAGCTAGACTTCTCGATCTATTACATATCCCAAATTCAGAATGTAATACCTTCAGAATCTTTCTAGATGAATTTTTGAAGTTAGGTCTAGATTCTGTCATGCTAAATATTTCAGATTTGTGTGGCATTACTAAAACTCTCGTGTCTTGATGTAGGAACGACGAAATCACAAGTCACTTAATTATTTCAATTCTAGACACAAATTTCTACAACATATCCGAAATTAAAAATCTAATACCTTTGGAATAATTCCAGCTATTATTACAAAGTATCTTTAGATTATGGTGCACCAAAAGGTTCAGATTTGTGTGATGACACCAAAAAAATTGAATCTTGAGGTAGAAGTATCGAAATATGCAATCTGCTCAATTCTACAGAAACTAGACACTTTTCCACAACATATCCAAAATTTAGGATGAAACTCTTTTAATATTGTTCTAGACAAATTTTTTAAAGTTAACTTTAAATTCTGTCACATAGTTGATTGCAGATTTTCGTTGCCTCACAAAATATTTTATATCTTGATGTCGGAACGTCATCACCAAAAAGGGTTGTGATTGCTGGAAACTATACTTCAAGGGTTTTATTATTACCAAGAAAAACTTGTCTCATGTCTAACCTAGTTAGCTTAGCATAGTTTCCAAGTCTCAAACGTCTTGACGGGTAACAATCTCTCCTTCACTTGTATTTTCTTTGTATTGTCCCTTTTTGCGTATGTTTTTTTTGTAGATCAACATAAGAATATTTTTTTTGCAGAGGCCACATAATGGGGAGCTTTATCACACAAACATTTGATCTTTAGGTGTGAAGGGATGTGGTTAACGTCCCCGCCTTGAAGATGTCTAACTTGAGGCTTTACAAGATCCTGAATACTTGATCATAGGTGTGAAAGGATGTGTTTAACGTCTCCGCCTTGGAGATCACTAATTGCAGGCTTTACTAGATTCCGAATACTTAATCATAGGGTGTGAAGAGAAGTATTTAACGTCTCTGCCTTGGAGATCACTAATGGAGCATTTACTAGATCCTGAATACTTGAGCATATGGTGTGAAATGATGTGTTTAACATCCCCACCTTAGAGATCACTAACTTGAGGCCTTACTACATCCTGAATACTTGAGCATAAGGTGTGAAGGGATGTGTTTAACATCCCCGCCTTGGAGATCACTAACTGGAGGCTTTACTAGATCTCGAATACTCGAGCATAAGGTGTGAAATGACAAATTGTTTTCCATCTTAAGACATGAAACTTCGAAGATCCATTTAAGAATAAATTTCATGGAAAGGCCAGCTTAAGATGCAAAGAGACAAATCTTTTCCACCTTAAGGCATGGAAATTTAAAGATCCTTTAAGAGATTAACCCGTAAAAAGGCCAGCTTAAGGTGCAAAGGGATAAATTTTGTCCACCTTAAGGCATGGGGATTTAAAAAAAGATCCCTTTAGGGATAAATCTGGTGGAAAGGCCAGCTCAAGATGCAAAGAGACAAATCTTGTCCACCTTAAGGCATGGAAATTTAAAGATCCTTTTAGGGATAAACCCATAAAAAGGCCAGCCTAAGGTGCAAAGGGACAAATCTTTTCCACCTTAAGGCATGGGTTTAAAAAAAGATCCATCTAAGGATAAATTCGTGAAAAGGACAATTTAAGGGGCAAAGGGATAAATATAATCCACCTTAAGATATGAGAATTTAAAGATCCATTTAAGGATAAATCCATGAAAAGGCAAACTTAAGGTGCAAAGGGACAAATCTCGTCCACCTTAAGGCATTGGATTTTAAAGATGCATTTCAGGATAAATCCGCAAAAAGACCAGCTTAAGGTGCAAAGGGACAAATTTGTCCACCTTAAGGCATGGGAATTTAAAGATCCATCAAAGGATGAATCCATGAAAAGGCCAGCTTAAGGTGCAAAGGGACAAATCTCGTCCACCTTAAGACATGAAAGTTTAAAGATCCATTTAAGGATAAATTCGTGAGCAAGCCCAACTTAAGGTGCAACGGGACAACTCTTGTTCACCTTAAGGCGTGAGAATTTAAAGATACATTTAAGGATTGATCCACGAAAAGGCCAACTTAAGGTGCAAAGGGTCAAATATGTCCACCTTAAGGCATGAAAATTCAACAACGTGCATATTTGGAGGATCTGAAAACTTTAACTTGCATACTTGAAGGATTTGAAGACTTTAACTTGCGTACTTAGGGGATTTGAAGACTTATACTTGCATACCTGAATAATTTGAAGACTTCAACTTGCATACTTAAAGGATTTGAAGACTTCAACTTGCTATTTGGAGGATTTGAAGACTTCAAGCATACTCTTGTACAAGCTCATATTTTATAAGGATGTTGCATTCATATTGACCCATCAATACTTCACACAAGTATAATGTTTAATAAAATAAAATACTTATAACTTTGACTTTCATATAACATATCAAGTGGGAACAAGTGGATTTTTTTACACTCATGCAACTAAACATAGAATATGGTTCTAAGCACCTATGTACCTCAATGAAGAGGATCAAGTCACAACGTAGTTCAGGGAGAAAGTTTTTTTGGGTGTGTCGTACACAGTTTATACTCTTGCCACTACTAAAAAACTTTCAAAAAATGACGGCAAAAAGCGACGGACTGCGTCGCTTGTTTTGTCAAAATCGACGGAAAAGCGACCCAGTCACCTCCATCACTTTTTAGCTCGACACTTTTCAAAAAGCGACGGACTGCGTCGCGTTTTGATTTCTTTGTTTTAGAATTATTTTTAACAAAAGCGACGAACTCCATCGCTTTATTTTAATTTTAATTTTATTTTATTTCTAAAAGGCGATGCAGTCCGTTGGTTTTCTGAAAATTTATTTTTGAAAATTCCAGAAAAGCGAGGGACAAAGGGACCCTGTCCGTCGTTTTCTGGAAATTTAATTTTTGAAAATCCTACAAAAGCGACGGACAAAAGGACCCTGTCCGTCGCTTTTCTGGAAATTTTATTTTTGAAAATCCCAGAAAAGCGACAGAAAAAAGGACCTTGTCCGTCGCTTTTCTGGAAATTTGATTTTTGAAAATCTCAGAAAAGCGACGGACAAAACCACGCTGTCCGTCGCTTTTCTGGGATTTAAAAAAATAAAACCCAGAAAAGTGACGGACAAAACCACGCTGTCCGTCGCTAATTTTCCTGCAATATTTTGACAGCAAAAACTGACAGTTTCTGCTGCCCACCTGCAAATGCAATTCAATTCAATTCTACACTATTCAGCCCAATCAAACACACAATTATAAACAATCTAAACAAAACATAAAACAACAAACTTAAAATAACATTAAAAAATATCTAAATCACAAATTAAAGACTTATAAAGTCTTTCAAAATTTCAAAAAGTTTATAAATGTCCAGAGATCTAAACTAGGGAGTGGGATCTACATAATCATCCTCTTTAGGTCGGTATTATTAATTTATTTTAATATAAACTCACCTCTTGAGGTTGATTTTATTAATTAAAATTACATATATATATATATATATATATATAATTTAACTACACATCAATAGAAGTTTAATTTAATAAATTTAATTTATTGATCAAGTTAATTTTATAAATTTAAATTATATACGTCCTAATTATATAAATTTAATTATTGATCAACAAAAGTGTATCAATATCAAATTTAATATATAAATCACCTTGAATTGATCATCGATATTTCTTTAATTGATAATGTATTTCATATCTTAACCAATAGTATATAAGACTTGATTTATTAAACTACTCGAGGAGTATATAATTAATCAACATATTTCATACTCCGATGAAGTATCATTTACATGTCATCATAATTAGGAGGTGATCACTACACTTGACATCCATTCAAGATCGAACGTGTATAATAATACTATCTCGCATTTCATACTCGAATGGATTATATGTTAGCTCCTCACCTCTACATCATGATATGAGATATTAAGTTCATGATTAGACAACGGACTGATAGAATTTATACATTACTCTAGAAATATAAGTATTATTATCTCCTAATTCATATCAACGTAGTTTCATACTCTAAATATGGATTATAGATATTTTTTTTATTTATTCCACGAATTCTTTTATTTATAAAAGTATACAAAATTGTTACACTTTTTGAACAATTAATTGAAGGGTGTAAAATGAAATTTTAGTATTATGCACAATAGAAAAATTATGATTAATAGGAATATTTTAGGCAAACCGACCTCCGGATGTCGCTTTTATTAAAAGTAATTAGATTTAATAAAAAATACCGACCTCATGAGGTTGGTATCACATTAAATTTTAAGATAAATAAAAAGTAATCATGTTAATTAAATAATATTGACATCGGGAGGTTGGTATTTTGTATTAAATTATTTTTTAACTTATATAAAACCATCATTCGGATGACGATTTATTTAAAGTTAATTGAAAATATTAATTTATTACAAACTATTTAATTTTACCGACATCCGGAGGTCGGTATTATAATATTTTATTTTATTTTTTTTACATAAAACTGTCGTCCGGAAGACGATTTAAATAAAATTAAATCAAAATATTTCTCAATTTTGTTTTTTATATTTAATTGAGAAAAAATAAAATATTGTTATTTATTTATTTGTATAATACCGACATCAAGAGGTCGGTTTTTATTGTAATTGATTTTTTCTGTGAAATATTCCGACCTCCAGAGGTCGGAATTTGGTTTTCCCACTTTATTTTGCATAAAAACCGATTACTTGTAGTCGGTTTTCTAAAGTTTTTTTAAATTTTTTATTCTTTTTAACAATACCGACCTCCGGAGGTTGGAAATTACCGACCTCCATTTGAGGTCGATAATTTTTAGGTCGGTATTGACTATTTTTTTAGTAGTTGAAGGAAGAGAAGAGAGATGGAAAATGGGGAAAATCGCATCTGCTAGTGCAGATATTTTAAAGAAAGTGACGGACAACGTCTCTATATCCGTCGCTATTTATTTTAAAATGTTTGACCAACATTTTGACCAAAAAGCGACGGACTAAGAGACACTGTCTTGTATATGAATGTGAATCTAATGAAGTTAATGTGATCATGTCTTGAATGTAATTGTGTTATTATTGAAAGGCTATTTCTCAATTTGAAACTTATGAATGTTGAAAATGGAATGTGAAGGGTTCTTTATCGTAATTTATATCTTGAATTGGTAGGCTTATGCATCATTTTCTTGTAGAAATGAAAGTGTTGTTGAATCATTGAATCGGTAGGCTAATGACACCCTTCCACAATTGTTAATAATGAACCTTGGGATCGGTAGGCTCATGGCACCCTTCCATTAATGATGTTAATGAACTTTGGGATCGGTAGGCTTATGGAATCCTTCCATGAATGTTAATGATGAACCTTGAATCGGTAGTCTTATGGCACCCTTGAATGAGGATTCAAGAGCTTTCCTAATGTACCTTGAATTGGTAGGCTTATGGTGCCCTTTCATGTGTTAATCAATGTACTTTGGGTCGGTAGGCCAATGGCACCCTCTCATGTGAAATTAAGTTAAAGTAATGATATACTCTATGGGAATAGAGGCTGAGCACCGAGTGAATTTTTTTAGATGGAAATTCTCCCAATGTTTAGGACGGGTTTCAATGATCATCTTTCTTATCCCATAACAATGTGTACGCATAGGTTTAGCTAGTGGATCCACCTAAGCTATATGTTACCGGTCCTACCTTAGGCAAGTAGACCACCTCTTTACGGTGTGGGGCTTTATGACACCGGATTCCATGGTTAGCTCTCATGGTCTATGTAGGTTAATTCTTATTCCCATCATGTGAGATGTGCATTATGGTTTCTTGAGAAGTTCTATGAAGTGTGGGTGGTAGTATGGGATGCCATCAATGCATTGCATGAGTAGGCTTTGAAAGGGCTATAGTGAGTTCTCTAATATCTTAATGACTAATGAATGAAAGTTCTTTTAATGAAGCTAATGAAAAATGCTGACGTAAATGCTTAATGTGATGATGCATGCTATACTTGGGTTGTATTATGAGTTATTTTCCCTTGTCACGTCTTATGAAATGCTTATGTTCCTTATGTATGAGAATTGTGTAAAGGTGAAAAGGAAGAATGGTAAGTTCACTTTTGTGTGGCCTTAATGTGGATGGTGGTATGGGATGCTATTCATACATTGCACAAAGTATGGCTTGGGGTTTACTTAAGGTGAAAGCTTAATGTGATGTTATGACTTGCATGATGATTCTACTTGTATTTTATGCCTTTTATACTATTGTACATGATGTTTCTAAAAATTGGCATAATGCATGGTTTCCAACCAAAATGTCCCCCTTTAAAGCATGTTTTTGCATTGTCATCATACTTAGTACATTTTTTGTGTGGTAGCCCATATTTCTCTTATTTTACTACAAGTGTAGGTTCTGGAAAGTGAGTTGCTATCCGTCTAGTTCAAGTGCTTGGATTGAGTTCTTCCAAGGCTATCGGTATGTCCTCATACATTCGAGGACACATGCTTTATTGAAGTTTCTTTCTTTCATGTAATAGACATTTCTAGACTTTCTATTGTACAGGGTCGTGGCCCTACCTTTGTTTCAAGATGTTGTTTTAGATGGCCATGTGAGACAATAGACTTCCGCTGTTTTAATAGTTTTTCGATTGTATGGATTTAAATGAGCTTTAAATTCCTCACTATTTTGATTATCTTATGCAATGACATGCTATGAGGCTTGTAGGAGACTTTTCGGAGTCTTGTAAGCCATGTCGCATCTGGGGTGTGGGTCCGGGTCATGACACTAACCCACTCGGCACGCTCTTCATCTGTAGCAAGATGACGGGCTAACCAGAGCAAAAGAATATCCCTCTGATCGGCATTACTCTGAAATACCCCACTCCTAACGATGTCCCAACGATAGTCGAACTTGGCCATGTTGATTGGCAGAGTGTGGCTCGGACCGTAGAGGAACCTGCATATAGTGTTCTCAGATATATCAATTGAAAAACCCGCGCACTAGTGTATCCTTGAGTGGAGGCTGGGCGGTGGGCTTTGCCTATTTTTAAATCGAACTTTCGAGGGTGGATGTGTAAGTAGCACTGAACTCCCTAACTATCTCCTCACTGAAGGACCCTGGGCTACGGGACATCCACTCACATTTGTGCCTCTTGAAGATATCATGGATGGTGGGCCCGGTGTGGAGGCTTCCTGTGAGAACCCGGCACTCCTCGGTGACTAATCAGGCCATCCATTCCTTCTCAGCATGCGAGCATCTTTATATATCTGGAACTGGCCGCTCACACACCATCTATTGGGTTACTTAACAACTTGGTTAAAATCGGTGTTTGGTGGCACTGGAATTTCCCCCGCTTTAGTAGCCTCGGAAGATGAGGCGGTAGTGATATTGTAGCTGGAGCTGGATGCGGAGCCGGAGCCGAAGCAAGATGTGGACTCAGAGCCAACTAGTGAACAGATCAGTGTATCCCCCTCATCAGACTAGGGGAAGTGACCATGTTGGAAATCACCTGCCGGATTTGATTCTGTGTAGTGCGTGGTGCAGTCGGGGATGTCCTGTTAGGAGGTTGGACATATGCAGGGTAAGTCTCTGCATCAATATCCTCATCGATCAACCGAAAGGATGGTGCCACTGATTTTGGACTTGTCCTTCGCGGCGTAAGTCGTAGCTTTGTTGGGAGCCAATGTACTTGTGGAGGCTTAGTTAGTACCAAAACAAACCAATAACACACTCAAATTTTTTTTAGAACAAGGAACGAAACAAAATGAAAACTGAAAAAAATATTGGACAATAGCAGCAGTGACCACCTACGGTCCGTAGATGGACCAACGGCCCATGGGTCCCCTGCGTAGGTCAGAATTCCTAGAAGTTGGGTCTCTGATGTGAACCACGAATTTGCAGAAGATCCGTTGATGGAACGACGGACCGTAGTCCACCTCTGTGGTTCAACACTTAATGATTATTTCATGTGCAACAGACCCACGGACCCGACCTACGGTCTGTAGACAGGGTCTCGTGGGTCAGGTCTGTGCCAGGTATCAGACATCCTCATTTTTGTACCCATTTTTGCAACAATTATAACTATCAACCGAAGTCTAATAATGCATTTCAACATAATATATGGTAGTTTGTAATACTTAGAGTTCCGACTACTCAGAATTTTGAATTTTTAACATACCGAACTAGGAACCCTTAGTCAAAACTTCCATTTAGACCTTGTACTCTGATTCAGTTATTTTTAAGAAACTACACACTCACATACCATCATACCAAGGGTTATAGAGCATACAATTCAACATTTAACGCAACAATTTGAGTGACTATGAATGGCCCGGTCCATTTGGACTTGAGATTGCCAGGAAACAAGCGCAACCTTGGGTTGAATAGAAGCACCAGAGCACCTACGAAAAATTCACGCTTTTCAATCTTTTGATCATGATACTTCTTCATCTTCTTCTCGTACAAGGTTGAACTTTTATAAGCTTTTAGGAAAAAATCATTAAGCTCATTCATGTCATTCACTCTTTGACTCGATGCAGCGCCCCAGTCCAAATACAACTTCTTTAGCGCCCACATAGACTTAAGCTCTAGCTCTACTGGAAAATGGCAAGACTTCCCATAGACAAGTTGGTAGGGGGACATACCTATGGGAATCTTGAATGCGGTATGATAGACCCATAGAGCATCATCAAGCCTCCTTGACCAATTAGTTCTATTTGCATTCATAGTCTAAGCAAGGATGTGCTTTATCTCTCTGTTGGACACTTCAACTTGCCCACTAGACTGCGGATGGTAAGGAGTGACTACATTTTGGCGGACTCCATATGTCTCTAGCAACGCCTTGAAAAACTTATTAGAAAATTTGGAACCTCCATCGCTGATAATCGCCGTAGGTGTACCAAATCTGGAGAAGATATTCTTTTTCAGGAATGTGGTGACACTTTTACCTTTATTGTTCGAAAGTGCAATTGCTTCCACCCATTTCGACACATAATCAACCTCAAGAAGAATGTACTTCATTCCATGTGAACTCACGAACGGACCTATAAAATCAATGCCCCATACATCAATCAACTCAATCACCAATATCGGCTTTATAGGTAGCTCTTGCCACTTCAAAATTCCTCCTTCGCTTTGGCAACGATCACAAGATTTGGTGAAATCATGAGTATCTTGGTGGATGGTAGGCCAGTAATACCCAGATTGCAAAATTTTATGTGCAGTTCAAATACCACTATGATACCCACCCACAGGCGAAGAGTGACACACTTCTAGTATACTCATCATCTTAACCTCGGGCACACAACGACGAATAATCCCATCAGCACACATATGTAACAAATAAGGCTCATCCCAAAAGAACTTCTTCACATCATGACTAAACTTTTTCCTTTGGTAAAAAGACAAATCTGATGGGACCAGATCACTTTCCAAGTAATTAGCCAAGGAATAAGATCATGAGAAGAAGCCAATACCTGTTCGTCTAGAAAAGCATCATTAATTTCAGCCCGATCTCCTAGCTTGAGCATCGCTTCCTCCTATAATATGGACAAATGATCGATAACTTGATTTTTTGTTCCTTTTCTGTCTTTCACCTCAAAATCAAACTCTTGCAGCAACAACACCCATCTAATCAAACTAGGTTTTGCATCCTTCTTAGCTATCAGATACCTCAGTGAAGAATGGTCAATATGAACTATGACCTTTGTACCAAGCAAGTAGGATCAAAATTTCTCGAATACAAAAACCAGAGCAAGGAGTTCCTGTTCAGTCACAATTTAGAGCTTTGCTAGTATAGTAAATATGATGAAGAATCTTCTCTCGCCTCTGTCCCAATACCACCCCAAGCGCCACTCCACTCGCATCACACATCACTTCAAATGCTGCCCCCAATCTAGTGAAATAATGATAGGTGCGGAAACTAGCTGTGCTTTCAAAATATCCAAATGCTCTTAGACAAGTATCATCAAAATCAAACTTGCACTCATTTTTGAGCAATTTGCACAATGGGTGTGCAATTTTGGATAAATCCTTAATAAACCTCCTATAAAACCCTGCATGCCCAAGAAAACTTCTAACACCTTTAACAGAAATAGGTGGTGGAAGCTTTTCTATTACCTCGACTTTAGCACTATCAACCTCAATACCCTTCTCAGAAATCCAATGACCCAGAACAATCCCCTCTTTCACCATGAAGTGGAACTTTTCCCAATTGCGCACAAGATTGCACTCTTCACACCGTTTAAGTACCTCGACCAAATGTTCCAAATAACCATCAAATGAGTCACTTATAATAGTGAAATCATCCATAAATACCCCAATAGTGTCCTCTACCATGTTAGAAAATATCGACATCATACAATGCTGAAAGGTCGCCGGAGCAATACACAACCCAAATGGCATATGTTTGAAGGCGAAAGTCCCATAAGGGCAAGTGAAGGTGGCATTCTCTTGGTCTTTTAGAGCAATGGAGATCTGATTGTATCCCGAATAAATATCAAGAAAACAATACCAACCCTTACCAGAAAGATGGTCCAGCATCTGATCCATGAACGACATAGTGAAATGGTCGTTTTCTGTCCATGCATTCAATTTTCGGTAGTCCATGCATACTCTCCATCCAGTCATGGGCCACATCGGAAAAAGCTTGTTCTTCGCATTTGGTATCACAATAATCCCACCTTTGTTGGGCACACACTGAATAGGAAAAACCGAAGTACTAGCTGCAATGGGATAAATGAATCCAGCATCAAATCACTTGATGATTTCCTTTTTCACTACCCCTTGCATAAGTGTATTTAGTCTCCTTTTATGCTTGATACTAGGCTTGTGATCCGGCATGAGTTGGATTTTATGAGAAAAAAATCTAGGAGGAATCCCAATAATGTCCGCAATAGTCCACCCAATAGCTCGCTTGAACCTCTTCAACACAGAAACCAAAGCATCAACTTGTTCCGCATTCAAACTTGCCGCAATGCTGACTGGTAAAGTACCATCTCTCCCCAAGAATACATACCTCAAATGTGATGGTAGAGCCTTAAGCTCCAATTTTGGAGCCTCTTCAATAGACAGTTTTGCGGGTTGAGAGTCGAGATTCTTCATATATAACTCAAATTTCTTTAGTTTGGAACATAATTTGAACCTATCAAGTGCAGAAACTAATTCATCATAGTCTTCAATACCATCAACCTCAAAATTCATCATTACCGGTGCAAGTGCATCAACACCCAACCGCTGTTCAATCGACACATCAGAACCTCGCTCCACAATATGATTCACCACTGACACTGACTTGAGATCACTTTCCTACTTCATGGACCTACAGATATTAAAAGTTACCTCTTCACTATTCAATCGAAACTTTATCTGTCCTTTCTCCATATCGACCAAGGCGCACCCAGTAACAAGGAATGGTCTTCCTAGAATGATGGGAACCTCATAATCAACCTCATAGTCAAGTATCACAAAATCCATTGGAAAAATAAACGATTCCACTTTCACAAGCACATCTTGGAGAACACAAATGGGCCTTTTCACAGTTCTATCAGCCATGAGTAATCGCATCGCATTTGGTTTTGGATCCCCTAAACCCAACTTCTTGTAAATAGACAATGACATCAGATTAATACTAGCACCCCAATCACACAAGACCTTCACAAAATGAAATAAGCCAATGGTACAAGGAATACTGAAAGCACCAGGATCCTCTTTCTTTTGCACAAGTGACCTAATAGCAATAGTACTACAATGTTGCAACCTATCATCATCTTCAAAACTCACGGCTCTTTTCTTAGTCACAAAATCCTTCATTAATTTCGCATACCCAGACATTTCCTTTAAAGCTTCTATCAACAAAGCATTGATGGAAAGTTGTTTCACCATAGTAATAAACCTACAATATTTCCCTTTTCATTTTTCTTTACCAACCTATGTGGGAATGGAGGTGGAGGTCTAGGCATGGGAAACACTTTTTGGCTTATCTCTGTAGCATTCATGGACTCTCCAGTAACCTCAATCTCATCATCATCTTTTTCAACAACAATTTCAACCTCAGACGGCATAGGTGGACCAATGGTCTGTTTACCTCCTCGAGTAGTGACTGCCATACAATGCCCATCGTTCTTTGGATTTTGGATGGTGATGTTAGAAAGTGTGCCAGGCTGACGTGGGTTCACTGTAGTAGACAACTGATTCATATGCTGCTAAAGTTGCTTGATCGACACTGCATGGGCATCAACTTTTTGATCCATTCCATACAAGTCATTCTGCATATCCTTCACATTCTCATCAGTTGAATCGAACCTCTTCATCATCTTCTGCATCATATCCTCAATCCATGACATACTACACCCAGCTTCCCTATTGCCAAATTCCCAATTTGCAGGAGGGACATAAGGACCAACCCTATCATTTCTGTTGCCATAGTTGTTCCGGTTGTAGTTGTTTTCACGATTGTAGTTCACATCCTGGACATACTGACCCTCTTGGTTGTAGTTTCCATAGTTCTGACCTTGGTTTACTTGCCCTTGGCACAAATTATCCGAGTTGGAAACTAGGGCGTTGGCTCGAAAACCCTCCTTCTGATCATTCACCAAGTAAGCATCTTCCTCATAATAGCATTCCTCAATCGGTGGTGGTGGAGTCCTAGTACAATAATTCACCGCATTTACCTTTCTCAACCTCCGCTTACATGCTTCAATACCAACCCAAGTTCTGTCCTTATCTGAGTCATATCCTACCGAATGTCATCGGCATATTGACTAGGTGCAGATTGAACTGCAAAATTGCTTCTTCCCATGTCTGATATTCGAGTGCTCCATGATTTATTGTTTTGGGAAATCTTTTCTAGTTTCTCAGCGATCTCCTCAAAAGTGCACTCACCATATGATCCTCCATCGATAGTATCAAGCACAACCTTACCATTGTCATCTTCACCTCTGTAGAAATACTCCTTCAGTGACTCATCATCAATGCGGTGGTTCAGAACACTTCTTATGAATGCAGTGAACTTTTCCCATGAACTATTCATAGACTCTCCAGGTAGTGCCACGAAGTTGTTGAGTTTATCTTTGTGGTTCAACTTCTTTGACAACGGAAAGTACTTAGCCATGAACGCCTTGTGCAATTGATCCCATGTATTAATCGAGTTGTACGGAAGCTCAGAAAACCATACAGCAGCATCATCGGTCAATGATCGAGGGAAGACTCTCAACCCTATGACATTTATATCAAACTCCGGTCACCCCACACAACTCCTACAAACACTCCTCAACTTAGCCATGTGACCATGCAGATTTTTTGAAGCCATACCAGATAATAACCCCCTTTTTATAAGCATCTGCATCAAACTGCTAGTAATCACGAATGTATGCCCCAGAGGTAGGGGAGGGAGAACAATGGGTCCTTCAGATTCCACATTATTGAATTCGACCCTGTAATTATCACATAGTCTTGGTTCTGGTGGATCATGCACCTCAATGCATCTCCAAGTAGATTCTCACCATTAACCTGAGCATTCTCTATATTCACGTGTTCCTTAGGCTCCTCTATGGATGGATTATTACGGACCCCTTGATTATTCATCTTTCTAAAAGTTTTGCTCAACTCTAGATAGTATGGGGTAAATGGTTCGCTTCGACTCCGTGTACATGGAATACACTAGAGTGGAAACCTGAAGAAAACAAAAACAAAAGAAAATGTAAAATTAGGAAATAATTGACTAAAGTTCAATAATATAGTAAAACATAATCTAAAAGCCTTATTCCCCGGTAGCGGAGCCAAAATTCGATACGCTTAAATTACACTTCCCTAAAGAAGTATAAGCGATCGTTATCAAGTAAAGAACCCAACTTAGAGGTTGGGGACGATCCCACAAGGAATATGGTTTAGACTTAAACTTAACTCACGATTATATTTGTTTAGTCAATTTATTCTCGAGACAAGTAAGTAAAAGGGGGGGGGGGTTTGTGAAACAAATAACTGATTATTGTTAAGTACCAAGTGAGCAAGATTCAAACTTTGTTGTTATCAATGAGAGAGAGAAACTAGGGTGTATGTGTTCCCCATAAGCTCTTAACGCGGTAATCCTAATAATAGTAATCCTTTCCTAGTGTATCACATGCAAAGTAGGTAAGCTAGGTATCTTTAAGTGATTGGTACACCAAATAGGGACCCCGCACCTTGGTCCGGCTACGTCTGTATAATTTACTAACCCTTACTTTTACCTGAGATTAGACATCACATCAATGTATGGCTTAGTTTTTACCCTCGCACCAATTGACATTAGACTATTAGATAGTATCACACTAAATCTCTGTTGATAATTCTTTCCTTATTAACTACCTCCTTGATCCGGCAAGTAGCAACAAGGTGAGTCACTCCTAAAAAACTGCCAAAAAGCGACGAACAAAAAAGTGACAGACGGCGTGGCTCTATAAAACGACGCCAATTGCCACACCGTCTGTCGCTTTTAAATAAAAAAAATATTTTTAAAAATATTTTACAAAAAGCGACGGACGGCATCTCTTAGTCCGTCGCTTTTTTTCGCGGTTTTTTGCGCCAAATATATATAATCAATAATTAATCATTTTATATAAATAGCGACGCAGTCCGTCGCTCTATATTAAAAATAATTATTTATAAATTAAAAAAAAAGCCACGCCAGCCGTCGCTTTTTATTAATTTTAATTGTTTAATAATTTTTAAAATAAGCGACGGACGACATCTTTATGTTCGTCACTTCTTGGTCAAAATAGCTGGTCAAATATTTTAAGAAAGCGACGGACAGTGTCGCTTAGTCCGTTTCTTTTTGGTCAAAATGTTGGTCAAACATTTTTTAAAAAAAGCGACAGACATAGAGACGTTGTGCGTCACTTTCTTTAAAATATCTGCATATCAGACGCGATTTTCCCCATTTTTCCTCTCTCTTCCTTCTCTCTTCTTTCTCTCTTCATTCTCTCTAAAATCACCCAAGTCGATGATGCTGCTTTCGTCGCCGCTGCCGCTGTCGTGCTACTGCTTCTGCCACCGACGCCGCTGCTGCTACTGCTCCCCTCCTTCTCCATTGTCTCTTTCTCCTTTAATTTAAGGTTAGGGTTTCATCAAATTAGTTTTAAATTTTTTTAATTTATGGTATATTGTTTGATTTTGTTAATTAGTTATTGAGTTTTTGTTTTATTGAATGATTGATTGTGTTTGTTAACAAATGAATTAGGCTTTTTTAAAAATTTAAGTACTAATTTGAATATGAAATTCTTTAATTTGATTGTGAATTGGAATTTTTGTAAATTTGATGATTGTTAGTTAGTAAATTGTTAATTTCAAGTTAGAAGTTAGTATTGATGAAGTTTGAATATCATGAATATATATGTTGAATGTTTGAATGTCATGAATGAATATATGAGGGTTTAATTTTAGAAATTTCATATGAACTTGAATTTGAATATAACCAATTCATGAATTAGAAGTTTATATATAATTAAGTTTAGAAATTAGATATGAATTAACTTGAATTTAGAACTTGAACTAATTGAACGTAGAACTTGAAGGTTATATATAACTAATTGAATTTGTGATTTTAAGACTAGTTTTCATTTGGAATTTAGGACTAGTTTGAATTATATTTGAGATTTAAGGACTACTAATAGTTTGAATTTGGGAATTTAGCACTATCTAGTTTGATTTTTGAATTCTAGGAGTACTTTGAATTTGTGATTTTAAGACTAGTTTGAATTTGGAATTTAGGACTAGTTTGAATTATATTTGATATTTTAGGACTAATAGTTTGAATTTGGGACACTATCTAGCTAGTTTGAA
>JAJOOO010005613.1:0-25099 GCA_029582685.1 Solanum piurae | reverse complement strand
ATTACCATTAGCAATCGTCTTACTTGACCTTATTGGAGTTCCAACGTGAAGCGTAATTCAAAATGACATAGTCAAATTAAACATTGAGAGGTGAATTTGGACCCTCTAAATGTTGAATCTCCGTTATAATCAAGAGCAAATACGAGACGATTGGAACAGGAAGGGAGAGAGAGTGTGTGTGAAGCAAGTAAATGTAAAGAGCACGCTAATTTTACTCCTTGTAAGGCACGCAAAGAATAATATTTCTCCCCTAGTAGTCTAGTACTATAAGGGGTGGTCCAATTCATTACCATGCCTAGTTTTCTTAAGTTGGTCAATATGTCTTGTGGCAAACTAAAAGGTTGTTGGGGAAAAATTATATGCTAAGAGTGAATAACTATAGTCATAAAATCAATAGATGTCTCGAATTGAAGCTCTTGAAATGAAAAAAGATCTTGATTGAAAGTACTTCATTTTTAACGAATCTTACATGATGCTAAATATGAGTTAGTAATTAGGCCACAGATGTACATACACAACCTTTAAACTTTCCAATAAATTTCATTTTAAACGCTTGAACTTTGGTTGGTTTTGATTGAGCACCTAACACTTGATAAAGTGTTCTTATTAGACCTTTCAAAAAGAATTTGAAAAAGTTGATGCGTGTATTTTTCAAGTGTCCACTACGTATATAAATTAATCATTTGAAAATATGTGAAATTTTAAAATTATATGCATTAATCTCAATAAATCGTATTATGCATTTTTCAACTCATTCAAATTAAGGAATGTGACATATATTATATGATTATGTAATGGATGTTCGAGTACTCACAGAAGTTCTTTAAAAAATTGATGCAAAAACACCTAATAATATGAACTATATCATATATTTAGATGTTCAAATAGAACATGCCATAATTTAAATATCTAAATAAAATTTACTAATATATTTAAGGGAAATTGATGTGTTCGGTCAAAAGATTTTTTTAGCATTACACATGACATCATCATATGCTTTCAACGGAATTTTCTCAATACCTAAAGCACAAATTAAAAATCTCTAATTAAAAACAGAACAATCCATTACTACACCACAACTCATATTGCTACATCATCCTGTACTAGCTAGGATGTGCTAAAGAGGGTTACACTTTCAATTTAGCAACCATGTGTTGTTCTTTTCTTACTATTGTAACTTGTAGGCATCCATAGTACTTCCCCCTCCCTATTTTATGCGACATTTTTTTTTCCAACCTCCTTAATAATATAACTTAAATATTTTCTTTTACTTTTTTGATGTTAATTTACCATCACATAAATATGTACTATACTAATTATTTTAGATCACAAGTTTTAATTTTCTTTCTTTCAAAATATTATTCTCTCTGTCCCAATTTATATGACATCTTTTATGTTTTGAGAATCAAACCGTTTAAGTTTGACCGGAAATTTGCGCATGGAATCTTTAATTTTTTTGAAATGAAATTTATATATTTGTAAATTACATAAAAAGTACTATGAGTCACAATAATTGATAATTCAAATATTTAAAAGATCTATAAAAAATTTACGATCAAAGATAGACTTGTTTGATTCTTGAAATTCAAAATGTGACATATAAAATGGGACGAAGGGAGTACTATGTTAAGTCAAATTGTGTTCATATAAAATAAAAATAGTACCTTTGGTTAGATATTTATCTGAACCTGTGGATTGTGCAATTGACAAGAAGCCAAAAGTGTCCAATGGTGGTGTCAACATAGTTGAGCAGTAGCATGTTCCATAAAGTGGGGAAAGTACCAACTATAAAACATCAATTATGACTTTTTTTTTGTTACCACCACTTATATGGATAAGCCTTAGGACAAATTGATTTGTCATTGGTGAAAATTAAAGTGTTACTATTACTCCAATTGATTGTGACACTTAGCTAGCTATAGCACACTCTTTGGACTGTCATAAAGAATCTATTCACTACTTTTCCTTGCAAATAATCTTTATGTACACTTGAATACACGGTAACAATAACAGTTTTAACGGTAATAAATATACGTATTATTAATAAAGAGTCTTAAAGTCTTATCGATGTTAGTTAGTTGTTATTGAATTCGATGTTCCAGTAGACTCTACAAACGTTTCTTTTATCATGCTCGGACATCTTCATTTTTGTTGTGATAAGTTTTCTTCGAATCATCAAAATTGATCACCAATTTATAATTTCTTGGAATCAATATAAACTTAGTTTATATAGTATGCACAATGAAAGGGAAAAAAAATACATATACGCATGCCATATCTACTATTGAGATCATATTATTGTTGTAAAGTAACACTCATGTAAGGATATGATTTTCTTCATGTACTATCAATATAATTTGATATTTTATAGAAGAGAGTTTTAGTTGTATCACATGTATGCATCTTCAATGTTATTTTTTATTAGATTATTAATTTAGCGGTTAAAAAAATATTTATAGGTCAGTAATAATCCTTAAAATGTGAAATTGTCATTTTAATAAGATATATTACCTACTATAATAGGTGAAGGTAACATAATAATGTAAATACACAAATGTTGTGTATATATATCTTAAAAAATTCTATTAAAAAAATGCTTCCATTTTTTAAAGAATAATCAGAGGCAAAAACATAATTTTTAATTTAAAATATATAAGGTTCTAGCTTGTCATCCAAGTCTTTGTCCATTGACCTTAATCAATCTCTTTCTTTTTGCAGCACGGAACAAATAACCCATCAAATGATCTGCATGTTTTTATTTATCCTATTTTTTATATTCTCCATTTCAATTTATATAACATAGTTTAATTAGTTAAATTTTTTAATTATAAATGTGCATAATATTTGTGAGCTATAAGGCTTTAGAACTTGTCATTTTGAACATACTGTAACATTGGTGCGTAGGGGTGGAGCCAACATTGTAATTGTGTGTTCGACAAAATTCAATAATTTAGACTCAAACATAGTATTTGTGTTGAATAAAATCTTTTAATAAGTATAAATAATATATTCAAATCCCAGCGAGTAAGAACAATTATAATTCGTATATTAAAATTTTTAATTCCGCATCTAGTTGTGTGATTATAAAAACTTCATTAAAAACGAAATGAAAAATTTAAGTTAATTGATTTTTAAATTTACAAAGATATATGTGTTCCTGGATGTGTAAATTATTCTAGTCCTACTTTGGATTATTTTAATTAATTAATTATCATATTCTTTTGTACGTTTAGCCCTAAAGAATAGTCAAAGTGATCTCACCCTTTTCTTTTAATTTCTTATAATTTTCATTAAAAAATGCTTGTAATATGGTCTTGACACTTTAGATTTATTTATTTTTAAATAAAAATAAAACACTTTAGATTTTTTGAATATCTTTATTTTCACTTTGCAGAGTATAGCTTTATTCCTCTTACATCACAATCTTTTTTTTCTTTACTAATTTGGCAAAGTGCCCCCTTTAATTTAATTATTAATTAAACATGTGATTGTATAAGTAAACATCTATGATATGCAATTATGCATCAAACTCACAATGGTGATCGAGTTAATTGAGCAGGAATATCTTCTCAAATGGAAGGTCTCATATTTGAAACTCTTTGTATGCATGTTTTTTTGGGTCAAGGATTATCACATAAGGCTTATCTAGTTCTCATATGGTTTATAATTATTACTCCCTCCATCCCATTTTATGTGGCAACATTTCCTTTTTTGTCAGTCCCAAAAAGAATGTCACATTTCCTTATTTGGTAATTATTTAAAGATATAATTCATCTTTTACCCTTATTGGTCCCACTTAATCTTGAAAAGAGTACTCCAATACATTTATTAGGAGAGAGAAAAATAAGTCTATTTTTTTAAAGGGCAATTTGGTAAACATTTCAAAGTCTTTATCTATTTATTAAACTCCGTGTCCGATCAAATGTTGCCACATAAAATGGGACGGAGGGAGTATACTACAACGAATTTACTCTATACGCACCCGAATGATAATGATTGAATAGGAGTTTTTCCTTACCATAAAAAAAAAATTCAATTATGCATTAACCACGTCACAATGATGTGTAAAGGTGACTTGTTCTAGTTATATTAATTAGACAAATTCATAAACTTTTTCCCTATTTGGAGGGTCTTTGATTTATTACTTAAATTAACGTAAAGATACTATATTTTATTTGAACCATGAAAAGCACATTTGATTTGATTAATATGGACAAACTCTAATTGCTAATTAACATGAACCCACAAAAAGGAAAAGAAAAAAGAGAGAGAGAATAATTAAGAAACTAATCATGAAAGTTGAACTTATTTTCTGACAATATATTGTTATGTTTTTTTTTTTTTTTGGATGTTACAGCACTTGACAATTAATTAAGATGAATGAAGTATTTGTTATCATAATTATGACGAACTTAGGTCAAATTTGAGAACTATAAATATTTGGTTGGCGAAATCTTAGAGGGGAACAAGTCCTATCAAGGATATTATTTTACCGGAATATCAACATGAGAGGTTTTGAATTTAAGTTCTAGATATAGAAAATCTTTGTTAGAAAATGCTCCCCCATATGAGATTTTACACAATACGATTTCAAATAATCAAGTTTTAATATGGTAATCGAACACTAAGTGAAAAAATAATAATTATGTTTTGGTTTACAATGATTTAATATAGCATAAAGTTGGATAATGTTTTGACTTCAAAAAATTACCATCTCTTTGGATTTTACTTTTTTTTTTACTGACTAACACATCTCAACTACTCCACTGGCACTATCAGATAAGTGTGAATTACATGGGAATTTTCTTGGGGATTAGTATGAAAATCTGTAGGAAACTTATTTTCCTGCAAATTTTCATACTAATCCTCAGAAAAATCCTCATGTAATTCACACTTTTCTTGTAGTGTGGGCACAACTAATTTTACCTTTTTCTAATTACTATTTTGCCTATCAAAACTTAGGCAGATAAAATGTATCAGTTCCTTTTTTTTCCTCTTACTTTTGTTAAGATTTGAAGGAAGTTTTGAAGTAGTGATAAATTATAGAATTTGGAGTTAAAATGATATTTTTTTTCCTTCAAAAAATATAAACGGCATATTAATATTTTTTTTAAATCAAAAAGGCAAAATTACTCCAGAGAGAGTGATATCTTTAGTATAAAATTGACTCCGTTTATGTTCTTTGTGAACTATAAATCATGATTTGAGCCATGAAATTAGTCGGCATCGATGACACTTGAGTTAGAGTAAACAACTTATATTACACTGCCTCAGAGTGTGACCCTACCCCAGGTTGTGGGAATAACGTGCAATGTTTCGTGTGTCAGACTATCTTAAATCTTTTAATCTCTGATATGATTTTAATTAATTTTGATCTTTTATGATTTTCACTTTGCTTTACACCTAATATAATGACGTGATTTAGTGATCAACGAATGAGTGCATGCAAAACTTGAAATCTGCGCTCAACGTCTAATAGAGACAAAAATATTTATTCATTTCTTTTTATATTTGCCTAATATTAACAACAAAGTTACTCGATATCTATTTTAATTTGATGAAAAATAATAGATACTTAATGATCCAAAACACCACCAATAAAAAAATTAACAAATAATTTTCACTCGCTTCATGAACTAGGATTAGTTGATGGTTTAAGACTAAAGTTACTTTTTTGTGATTTTTCAATCAGATGTTTTGTATTCATATTAGAGTTCGACTATTCACATTCGCACTGTGTAGGGCTCTTTGAGGGAAAAACAATCCATACTAAGAATTTTTTTCATATATATTCAAAATTCAAATTCAAAACCTCTGATTAAGGAAATAACAATCTCGTCCACTACATCTTTTAGGGGTAAGAATAAAGTTACTTATTAAGGTATATAGTGTGGGGAGTTTGGTGTATATTGGGTGGGGGTAAAAATGAAAACAAGACAAAGTGGTAAAAATGCATGAAAAGCAAAAGAAGATCTAAATGATTAAGGAAAAAAAGCACCAAATTAGATTGGGTTTCCAACTCAAAAGTCATAAAGAAAGACAAAGATTGGTCACTTATTGCTACTTATATCACTTTATTGCATCACACTCACTCTTCTCTTCTGTTGCAAGCCATTGGCCCACCTTAGTTTATTTTTTTATTTTTTGAAAACAATTTTAAATTTGACGTAAATTATTAGTTTTATTCCTGAACTGTTGATAGTCTTAAAAACACTAATTTATTTGACTAATTAAACTTAGATACATCTATGTTATGCAACATAACATAGCAAATAGTCTCAAACTCTTGTAGGAACATGTGACTCTTAATAAAAAACTGAGAAAAGTGTTGAAAACACCTTTAAACTTGACGAAATTTTAGGAGTATATTTCAATCGTGTTGTAAGATCAGGAATGTATTTAAGTTCAGTTAATCAAGTAAAAGTATATTTTTAAGGCTGTCAATAATTTGAAGATGATGAAACTAACAATTCACGCCAAATTTAGACGTGCTTTCAATACTTCTCTTTATGTCAATAGTATAAAATATATAATTACTAGCTTACAAGTTACATCACAATCTATATTGGTTTATATCTATCTGACTATCTGTTATCAATGCAAATCAATTTAGTAGTGTTGGACTGTTGGTATGTTTTATTTATTCTTGACACAACCAATAATTTGTATTGATAGAACATTAAGGAAATTAATGAAATTGACATATATCGAAAGAGAAAGGACAATGATGTTATATGTCCCTGTTGTAAACGTTAAATAATTAATGCATTCCCTAATTTTGGGATATTCAAATGTATCCTTTAGTATCCTAAACTATGATTTTGTATAAATTTATGTATTTTTTTTTATTACGATGTGAAAGTCTTAACTAATCTTATTTTAATTTCAAGGCATGTTCATGTATAAATATTTCAAATTCAAATATTCCTTCCGGCCTCAAATATTAGTAAATCATTATGGCCAATTAATTTGTTCAAAATATTTGACGTTTACAAAAATTACAAGTCATTTATTACTTCTTTTTTTTATTCTATTCTTTTTCTAATTAGTGATGTAATTAATTAAATGAGACGTTTCAAAAAACGTACATAAGTTTAGAGAAATTACAAGTCATTTGATACTTTTTAAAAATAAAATAAAATTATATTCCTTTTCTTCTAATTAGTGATGTGATTAATTAAATGAGGCGTTTTCAAAGGACTAAATAGAGTGTGTTGTATTAATTATACATAGATTATATTTTATGCATTATTTGGTTTGGTGTATTAAAAATAGCATGCATTGTATAAAAATATTTATTTATAAAAATACTCTTCACAATTATGATGAAAAAGATGTAAAAAGACTTTGAGGGGCAATGAGGTTTTTACTTAGGCTAATGCATACATTAAAATTCCTTGCATTACTAATGCCTAAAAAATTATAGTATTAGTAATACACACCTTAATATATAATAGATGGGTCGTTTAGTAGAGTGAATTAGGAGCAATAATGTTTGTTTAGTACACTTTTTCAACTTATGTATTAGTTATACACTCTATCGTGTATTAAGGAGTGTATTATTACAAATTTCTAGATATTAGTAATGTAATGGATTTAATGCATGCATTAGCATAGTTAAAGACCTAATTACCCTCAAAATTCTTTTTACACCCTTTCCACCATAATTATGGAGGATATTTTTGTAAATTAATATTTTTATGAATGCATGCATATTTTAATACACCAAACCAAACATTGCATAAAAATTATCTATGTAAAATTAATGAAAGCGTAACTAATACAAGCATTACTAATGCAAGTATTACTAATACACTCTATTTAGTATTATTTTTATATACTCTACCAAATGAATAACTCATTACTTATACATAACATGAAAAAAAATGTACCAAATAAAATATTACTAATGCGTGAATTAATGCATATATTATTTTTATTAATACACTCTGCCAAACAACCTCTACATGAGTTTGGTAGGGAGAAAAATACAAATAATTCTTTAAGGAATTTTTTTTTTAAAAAAAATTAAAGAGTTGTCCATTCACTATTTTTTTTTTTAAAAAAAGGGCAAATAAAAGAAATGAAAAGTGAAAGAAAAAAGGGAAACCTCTTATCTCACCGCCGTTTTCTGTTTACAACTGAAGTGGCCAAACTTTTATTCACATGTTTTTTTTCTTTCTCTTTTTCAGGGAATATAAGCTCTGATTTGCAGAAAAATTAAAATAAATTATTTTACGTATTTAAAATATTATAAAAAATCTGTCAAACATCGTGCATGAAATGATAAATTTCACATGCTTCCAGTTGTATTTCTTCCATTGTAGGTAAATTATGATTCCCCTTAATTACTTTTACCAAAAGAAGCAAGCTAAACAAAATAAAAATAATAAGTGTGCATGCAGCAAATGAAAAATTAAAATCAAGAAAATAACTTATTCATTTGTTTATATTTTACAATGAGAGGTTCATATTAGGTCGATGCACAAAGCATTCCACGATTAATAAAATTTGAAAAGAAACTGCACCTCAAGATATAATATAGCGATCATATATATATATATATATATGGAAATAACTTATAATACGTTACTTATTATTGCCGCAAGGGTCCCCTCGCACAGAGAGATTAGTTGTGATGAATTCAATGAGGTAAAAAACAAAAATTACTGTCAGTTTCACTTTTTTTACTAAGCATACTTCAGCAGAGACTTCGTCCATATCTTCAATTATTTTTTATGTAACGGAATACCTTTCGTCGAAAAATTATACTTGGGATTTCGAATGCAGTTCCATTGCTGTAATCCCGCATTTAGAGACCTTCAATATGCGTCCATTCAGTTAAATACCTTTGGTTGAAAAATTATAGTATTACAGTTGTGGGACTTCGAGGCTGTAGTCCCACAAACAGAGATCTTCTTCGGGCCAAAATTCACTGTAATTAGAGTCATTGCTTTCAGCTCCAGCAAAATCCCATGGTGAATTGTCGTAACAGAATTTATCAAATTTTTGAGTAAGATCCATAAGAAGATCAGGCAAATCAAGAAAAGGGTCTTCGCTATTACTCCTCAAAGATGATTCTGTTGACTCTGTTTCTTCAGGAGAACAGGGCATTTCCATTAACTCATCTGTACTCTGTTTTTCCATAAAATTTCTTGGTGAAATATCCAAAGCTGCAGCCTTTGCGGCGGCAGATTGAATATCTTTAGCGTATTTCGAAGATGGTTTAGGAAATTGATGAGCTAATTCAGGGAAATTGAGTAAAGCTAAGTGACCCTTAATGGCCATTGCAGCTACATCATGTGCTCTGGCAGCCATTTCAGCAGTAGCAAAAGTACCAAGCCAAATTCTTGATTTTTTCCTCGGTTCGCGAATTTCAGACACCCATTTTCCCCAGCTCCGTTTTCGAACACCGTGGTAAATTGGGTGTTTTGAGTCATCAATTTTCTTGGGTTTTTCAGTACTGGATTTTGTTTTCTTGTAGTGATTGGTTTCTTGATTTGATGATTTTAAGGTTATTGGTCTTTTAGTTAGAGATGAAGAAGAAGTTGTTTGATTGTTGTTGAAAATAATGGGAGATTCATCTTTTTCTTCCATGGGAGTTTTCTAAGTAGTTGGAGAGGAAGCTATAGAGTTGAGCTTCTTATAGTGTTTTGGTTTTTGGACTTATTGGCACTTTTTATCTTTTTTACTTTAGATGGAATAATTCCAAAGAAAAAAAAGTGAAAGCAAATACTACTACTAAGTACTAACTAGCTTCCACTACAATTAGGTGACGTTTGGTTTAAAATAATTGAGATATTTTAAGGTTATAATTTTGGGGTTAAAATCAAGATTAGAGCTTAATTAGATAACTTGTTCCATCTCCAATGGGAAGTGTCATCGAGACTTTGTAAGTTTTACAGAGTGATTGTTAAATAAGTTATGTTATACATGGTAAAGTGCTAGCCAAGAACTCACACGTTCAGAAAATGAAGATGCTTAGATGGATGTGTGGACATACTTAGAAGAGACAAGATTAGAAATGAAGATATTTAAGACAAGGTGAGAGTGACCTCTGTGGTGGATAAGATGCGGAAAGCGAGACTAAGATAATTTGAATATACAGAGAGGACAAGAAAAGCACAAATGTCTTAGTAAGGAGGTGGGCGAGATTGATAGTGATAGATATAAGGAGAGTAAAGGTAGACCAAAATATAAATAAAAAAATCATAATTAGATAGGACATAATGTATTTTTAGTTCACCAAAAATAAGATAGTAAATAAGAGAGGATGGAGATCGAGAATTAAATGAGCTCCGGCAAAGTCATTGATGATCCTTCTCTCGTTGTAGCTGGGTGGATGGGGGTAAGCTTGTCTGCACATGCACTTTTTAAGTTTTAAGGTGCCTCTTTGACAAGACGAAAAAAGTAAGATTTAGATGGTTTGAGCATATATAAAAAGGAGATGCACACATATCTTAGTAAAAAAGTGTAATGGGTTGGCTAAGGTAAGTCAGGTAGAAGTGGATCTAAGAAATATATTGGGAAGAGGTGATTAAATATATAGAACATGATACACCTATACGGTTATAACTCATCATGAACATAATCCTAAATAGAATTTAGGAGGATATGAAGACGATGTTAGTATGTTGTCGTTTTGTTGAGTGTTGTTTAGTGTAGGTGTAATGTACCACAAATACAATAAATTACAGCTGAAATAAAATGACAAAAATGAATACACAAATTTTCAGGCTGAGGTATGGATATCTCGTTCTTTTTAAGGAGATTCAAGCCCACTGCGGCATAATCTACACCAATCCAGCAGTATCACTCTTGACTTGTCCCCTCCAGGATATAACAACCAACAACGTCGTACAACTCAAACAACTTCAGATTAGTTGAAGAGTCCAAAGCTCCACAAAAGAATACCTTCTTTCAACATATAATTACCCTCTTTTGTATAATGCGTATAGTTGAAGAATTAGAGTATTTTTCTTTGTCACAACTCTCTCTTTCACTACATTTACCTCACTACATACTACAATTTTTTTCACACTTAACATATTTCCCCAACACAAAGTAAAATCACACTATTTATAGGTGAGGAATTCTTCTTTACAATGAATAGAAAGATTATGAGGTAGTAAATTGGGTAAATGAATGGTCTAAATGTTACATAAGTTACAAGGTATAATGACGTAGAATAATGGGTGAAATTAGATCATGACAATAGTGGTCACAAGAGTTGCACCAAAATAATACCATATTCTTGTCAACTTATACCCACTAACATATGCACTTAATATTTTAATTTTAATATTAAAATGCATAAACACCAACATTTAGTTTCTTTATCAGTATTAGTGTATTATCACTCTCATACTAACACATCTTTCGATTTTAATATTATCTATTGTTTCTTTTGCTTCGACATAATTATTTTTACGGTTCTCTTCTCCATTATTTATACCTTGAATAGGATGGGCACATCCACATGCACATGGACACTTAAAATGGAAACTAACTTTTAGCAACCTTTTGATTTATTAGTAAGAGCTAGCCATGTTTATGACGGAAAATAAAAAGACACATTGCTTTTTTAAAAAAATATTACAAACCTTTCCATTTGGTGTATCCAAACAGCCATTTTTCATGTTTCGAAGTCGAAAAACAGTCCGAATGGGTCTCCGATGGTGAGACAATTGCAGAAAATGTTATTGTATAATTTCATGTTTTACGGTTGGGACTCTACAAGGTGTGTTCAATTCAAATTAGAATTCCTATAGGCTACTAAACCCTAAACTCTAATTCATATCTATATAAAGGGTACTATGTTTTCTTGAAAAGTCATCTCGAATATTCCGCGAATTAATGAAATATTCATAAAGAGATCAAATCTAAATTAACTTAATTCGAGAATACGCCACAAGAAATAAAATTATAGCCGCAATTTTAATGAATAAAATTATGTTCCTTCATATTTTATTTGTCATTACAATTTATTTTCTGTCACTTTATAATTTGTTGGGAAGAATGTCATACTAAGATTCTTGATTTAACCTCACTAGCTCAAAAAATAAAATAAGGTATTTTTAGGGAGAAGAATTTGTCCCTGATTGATAAACTAACAAAAAAAAAAGAACAAAATGCAACTCATTTTCAGAATGACAAGATATTTCTCAAGCTTGAATCCCTAGAAAGCTGTGGTGCAATTAGTAAGTTTTCTAACGTTGGTATTCAATAACTTTATCGTTAACAACCTTCTCCCCTATTTAATTTCTCTATCTTCTATTCAACTCAACAACTTTATTTTTTCCTTCATCTACTTTACTTATTCATTTATTTTCTTTAATTTCTACTTTTCTATTAATGACTCTCTATTTAATATTCTTTTTTAAATTTATATAATTTAATTTGTCTATATAAAATTTGAAAGATCAATTATATTCTACGTTTTAAAGGATTAAAAAAATTATAAGTAAAGAGCTAAATTGAAGAAAACGATATCATATCAAAATCTAAAATTAGAATTAACACAAATGGAAAAAAAGTACATATACTCATAGTAATAATTTCAATATTTATATTACCTTGTGTCACTCATGGATCTCAATTATTAATTTTGTAATCAATTAATTATGTAGTGCAATAGGTACTTTTGAAGCCAAAAATGTACAATCGTGGTGTCAACATAAATGTACAATTACGTATATAAAATGTTACTATTGCCTTTTAGCAATATTTATATAGAGTGATAGTTAAAATACTCATATTTATTATTGTCGCTAAATAAAATATAATGATAATTATCAAAAAAAAAATTTTGAACCCATGACTTCTGATTAAAAATGAATGAGTACTTATCAATCCATCCTAATTTTTGTTGGTCTTGTACCAAGATATGCTAAAGAGAGTTAAGTTCCAATTTAGCAACCTTGTGTTGTCCTTCTGTTTTTTTCTTACTATTGTATCTTGTGAGTATCCATAGTTGTACTCCTTACTATTGTATCATGTGGGTAGCCATAGTTGTACTTTTAATTTAATTTTTATATAATAGTGGTGTCAACATAACTGGTCATAGTCAGAGGTATTGGGTTCGAATCTATAATAATAGTAGTGTGGTAAGCATTTTCATGACTTTTTCCTTATCATTGAGTAATCGATCATTTTTTCTTTGATTTCATAAGTTAATATATATAAATATATATTATTATTATAATTATTATTTTTAAATTTCTAATACAAATACAAAATCTACGAAATAACTATTGAGTTCGTTCAAATCACAAACCTCCACTTAGCTCCGCATCTGGGCATAGTAGCATGTTCCATAAAGTGGGGAAAGTACCAAGTACAAAGCATCAACGATGACTTATTTTTTGTACCACCAAGTACCTGTATAAGCCTAAACACAAATTAAAGTATGTTTTTAGATAAAAAATGATTTGTCAGTGGCGAAAGTTAGCTAGCGTTTGACCATAAGTTTTCAAATATTTTTGGTAAATATTATTTGGGTGAAAATTTGGGGAAATTTCACCATGTGTTTGATCATAATATTTGGGAAACATATTCACTTTTTTAAGAAATATGATTTATACCCATAAGTTTTAAAAACTATCAAAACTAACCATACGTTTGTGTTACATAGCACATGACTTTGTTACCTTGAGCCGATTGTTCATCGTTTTCATCAACAACCATATCATCACTTTCATATTCACTGAATATTCCATCACTACTTTGATGTTCAAGTAAAAAAATCATGTAAAACACCTACTATAGAAGGTGTTTTTGTAAGAGATAAAAGTGTGGTGTAGAATTTGAATTATTAAAAGTTCTCAAATAATGAGACTTGACCCAAATACTAATTTTTTCTAATAGAATTTGGGTTATTTACCAAAAATATTTATCAAATAATGATAAATTGTATAATCAAAAAATTTACTTTCAGAAATCTATGGCCAAACAGGTTAAAGTATTACTACTCCAATTGATTATGACACAAGCTAGCAAAGTCTGTAATAAAGAATTTATTCACACCTTTTCCAGCTTGCAAAAAATCTTTATGTACATAGCTTAGATTTTAGTTGTCCTGAGTTGAACAACAACTGACTACCTAATTTTTAAATTAGATTTAAATTATATGTACTAATGGTGTAAAATAAATGTGTGATTATACAAGATTAGATGACATTAAAAAATGACCACTTTCGATGAATGATCACTGAAGGTGTTGAAAGGATATGAGGTAGACTTAAAATCATATGAAAAGATTTTGTTTCGAAAGATCTTCAATTTTTTTAATCAATAAATAGGCTTGACTAAAAATAAGACATAACAATTATATACCTATTAGTTATATTACATTATTAGACCCTAGTATGCTAACTAGATAGAAGCATCATATAGTAGGAAGATGTATGAGTTAGTGATATTAAAAAAACTTATACAATGTCGATCAACAGTACATAATTGTTGGGTCGAGGTTCAAAATTGTCCTATTCATTCACTAATCCTATAAATATTATAAGTTAATGCAACATTTTATGGGGTCTATCTAGTAGAATATTTACAATTACACTACTCATTTATTACCATTCTTGTTGAAAGATGACACTCAGAGACTTATATTTTTCACTTGAAAATTGGTAGATGGCAATGGATCGCAGGATGGGGTGGGACGGGTTTGAACCATATGTAGGGCAGGGCGGGAGTGGATTAAAATATACTTTTAGAAAATTTATATGGAATTGAAGCAGTTGTGGGTTATAGAATTCCTAAGTTTAAATTACACTATTTCTTTTGAATTAAAAGCAAATTTTCTTATTTCTTGTTAAATTCTTTATGTTAACATGTTTTTTTTTTCTTGTAAAATTTTCTTTTAATTTATTTTTCTCATTTACTATAAGTTATTCTAAAATTTACTAAAGCTATTAGAATAATTTCTTGAAAAAAAGTCATTTGGATTAACTGGAAAAAAAATATGGAATCACATTTTACGTCTTTTATTGGTCATTTAATTTATGGGGCTTCAATTTATTTTAAAAAATATTTGTTTCATCATTTAATTTATTGGGCTTCAATTTATTTTAAAAATTATTTGTTGCCTATTCCAATTTGTGGCACGCATGTGTCTAGGGTGGACATGGCACATAATAGAAGTTTTGGTACGATAATTTTGAGTTAAAAAATATTATATTATATATCATGGTAAATTGGTTTGATATTATTAAATTCAATTATTATATTTTGCGATAAATTGATAACCATCTCTCCCAGTGTTATATTGTTGACTATAATTAATATTTGCATTTTTTTATACGGACAATTAACATGTTCATGCTTAAACATGGATATAAAACAGAAAGGGGAAAACTGACAAATTATATTAAATGAATAAGTGTAACATTGAAAATTGATGATAAAATAATAATAAATAAATCTTTTAGCCACATTTCTGTTTTATTAAATAAAAAATAACAAATTTATAAGATGGATTAAAAAAAATGAGTTTATAGAGGTGGAGAGATCTTTATAAATTTAAGCCGTGTCTTTGTCCAATAATCACCCTACCCATCCTTTTTGTCATCCTTAAGAATAGGAGAGGTCACTATTACACTACATGATTTTGGTATTTTATATGGATTACTTGTAATAGGAATATTGTTGCTAGGCATTGATATTTCAAGGAAGGAAATGGAGTAATAGAATTATCGTATATTGTGTAACGCTACCAAATTGATGAAGAATGAGATAAATAGTTTTTCACGGCTTCTCAACACATATATTTTGCAATATTATTATTGCTATTGACATGTTGATTTTTATGAAAGTTCATTTTATGTATACTCAAATTTAAGCATGGGAGAGACCGGGGATGATTGATCCCGATTGACATCAATAATATTATTATTTATATAGTTAGTATGAGTTATTTTAAGCAATAAGATATTAATCATGTGTTTGTTATACATTAATTTGATTAAATTCTAAGAAATTTCATTAACTAATATAAGAATTTTGGATGGTTTAATTTAAATTCTAAAATATTTCTACTGTTAAATAGAAGAGATCCTTTTTTTCTTCTTTATTTCGGTATTTTTGAATTAATCAAAAATAAAATCATAATTCACCATTAAAATTTTTTGAGCCCCCTTTCCCCTTGAGACTTAAATGGAAGCAAATCACAAAAAATGTAGAGAGAAAATATTTTATGTATTTATATAAAAGAATTTAAAAACTAAGAAAAAAAACTCCATTTTGTTCCCCAATTTTGTTTTCCGTTTTCATTCAATACTCGAAATCTGCTTTAAGACACATGTCAACAATATAAAATATTAGGTTTTTAAAATATTTTTTAAAAAATAAATTCAAAATAATTATTTTGTACTACTATCATTTTCAGATGGGATAAAGTATAGTGTAAATGGGATTCTAGCTTATCATCCAAGTCTTGGTCCATTGACTTTAATCATTCTCTGCATGTTGTACTGAACTATAACCTACCAAAAGATTTGCATGCTTTCTTGTCCTTTTTAATACGTTTCAATTTATATAGCATAGTTTAATTAGTCAAAAGATCATTACATCCATGTAATTTTAAGGCTTTAAAATTTATCGTCTGAACATACTATAATATTTGTGTGCAACAAGGAAGCATTGTAATTGTGTGTTTGGCATAATTCAATAATATGAATATATAATCAAATTCAAAATTCAGTAAGCAAGAAGAGTTATAATTTAAAATTCATAAATTATAAATTTTGCCTGTCTCTGTTTGTGTACTGGCCATAAAAGTGTTCATGGATGAAATAAAAAGATATAAGTTAATTTTCTATGTATATAAAAGTATCATTTTTTTTAAACGAAGGGAGTAATAAACAGACAAACAAACAAAGTATTCTTGGATGTGTAAATTACTCCTACTTTGGATCGTTTTAATTAATTATTATCATATTCTTTTGTATGTTTAGTGTCAAAGAATAGTCAAAGTAATTATCTCACCTTTTTTCTTTTTATTATTTCTTATAATTTACATAAAAATGTTTGGAATTTGATCTCGACACTTTAGATCTTTTAAATATCTTTGTTCTTCCAGACTTCCACATGAATGATATATTTCACTTTGCAGGATTTATCTTTATACTTCCTATCACAATTTTAATTATTTATTAATTTGGCACAGTGATCCCTTCAATATAAATTATAAAACATGTGAGTGTTTAATGTGTCTTTATTCCAGCGATGATATAAAAAAAACGAGCGAAATGAAGTGAGAGACCAGAAGCAGAAAAAAGAGTCTAGTTGATCAAACTTGATAATTCGAATGAGCAAAATGAGATCATAATTCTCCCCTATTTTGAGGGTCATTAATTTGTACTTAAATTGTCCTATTTATCAGCCTGTAGATACTATATTTTATTGCAACCATGAAAATCACATTTGATTTGATTAATTAGGATAAGCTCTATATATTGCTAATTAACATGACATCACAAAAAGGAAGATTAAAAAAAGAGAGAATAATTAAGAAACTAATCATGAGAGTTAAACTTAATTATTTTCTGACTGTTGATGTTGTGTGTTCTTTTTGGGGGATGTTAACAGCTCTTGACAATTAACAAAGATAATGGAGTATTTGTTATCACAATGAGAAGAACTTTAGTTAAATTTGAGAATTGTAAATATGTGGTTGGCTAAATCTTAGAGGGTAACAAGTCCTATCAAAATTACCATGCCTTTGGACCACATTTTATTATTATTATTATTATTAATCTGTGCATCTCAACTATTTCACTAGGCACGAATAGTTAAATGAATATCGTACAACTCTACTCATTAAAATTTAGGTACACTAAAAAAAAGTTATTCTACTTCTATTAGGATTTGAAGAGTCTCCAAACAATGATAAATTAAAGTGCAAATTATAGGATCACAATTTGAACAATGGAATTAGTTGACATTAATATTTACTTTCTCGTCCATTTTTAATTGGTATGATTTTCGTTTTTAGAGTTAAATTATAAGAAATTTGATTAATATTTTATGATATATTTTTTCATCATATTAATTTTTAATATGTAAAAAATTGCAATTTATAGTACTTTTCGTATAGTTTTTGAATATCTAATTTTTAAAAAATAACGAATTAATGTAATCTAATTTAACTTTTAAAATTAGTCTTATTGACTTTCGAAAAGCGCAACATGACAACTCAAAGTGGACGGAGAGAGTACATCAGAGTAGATTGCCTACATTCACCATCTTCGGGTGTGACTGGTCCTTGAACCTTGTTGAATGTGTAATACTTTGTACATCGAGCTAATTTTTTCTTTTAATCTTTGTTATGATTTTTACTTTGCTTCAACACCGAATGACGTGATTTAACAATTAATGAATGCGTACAAATTTTGAAATCAGAGTTCAATATTTAGTTGAGATGAAAATACTAGTTAATTTCTTCTTATATCTGCTTAATATTAATAGCAAAGTTATTCAATATCAGATAAAAATAATAAATACTCGATGATCCAAACACCATCATTATTAAAAATATAAAAGATATTTTTCACTTGCTTCATTGACTAGAATTTCTTGATGGTTTAGTTACTTATTAGGGTAGGGTGGGGAGTTTGATGTATATAGGGTGGGGTGGGGGATAAAAAAAATGGAAACAAGAAAAAGAGGTAAAAATGCATGAAAAGCAAAAGAGGATCTCAATGATTAAGAAATGAAAAAATACGCAATTTAAAACCTGCCTTTTAGTTTCTGCAAGTTTTTTATTTTCTATTTCAGCATATTCAGATAAAATCAGATTGTGTTTTATTAATACAAAAATCCTAAGTTTTTTTAAATTTCGTGTGGTTAGATAAACTAATCTGAAACGTCACGTGTCATAGTGTATAATAAAGCAACTAACTAGCTATAATTTCATTTAATTATACCTCAGCCTCAATTGGAATATATTTGAGGTTTTAAGGTTAATTAACGTTAATATTTATAATTATTAAAAAAATATATTTTATGTGGTTAATTAACTTATTTATACAACATATTTTTTTATCTTAATTTTGAACATAGTTGATCAATTAAATTGAGATAATTGATGAGCTTAAATTAAATAATATTGTCTGTGAAAGTTATATACCGGACTTCAATTTATTTAGAATTGAGGCATAACAATGATTATAATTGTATGTCATAAATCAATTTAGCGGATTATCTGATTTTTTTTATAAAAAAAATCCCAATTGGTATTCAGTATCATCTTCAATGTTCCAACATTTTTTTTATTCGTATAGGCTCAAACTCGAAATATCTAATCAAGAATAAAAGAATCTTAACCATTCTATCATAATCCATATTGATGTATATGTGATTATTTGTTATTAATTTAAACCAATTTAGTGGTGTTGGTGGTGTTTTATTTATCATTTGACACAACCAATAAATTGTATTAATAAAATTTATGGAAATTAATGAAGCTGACATATATCGAAAGAGAAAGGACAATGATGTTATGTGTCACTGTTGTGAACAAACAACAATTAATACATTCCCTAATTTTGGGATATAGAAATGTATCCTTTTGTATCCTAAGCTATGATTGTATTAATATATCTTAGCTTTATTAATTATTACCATGTGAAAGTCTTATTCAATCCCATGTTTATAATTAAATGCTTCAAATGTTCATGTTTCTCTCAACTATAGTAATGTAGGCAGGGGCAGATCTAGACTATTGATCATATCACACAACATTTTTTGCTTAGACTTGAGATTTATATTATTTTTTAAAAAACACACTCATTCATATATATATATATATTAACACTAAAATAAGCTATAAGTTTGATATAAGTTCAGAAATTATAAACTAATTCGAATTTTGACTCTACTTTTGAATGTCTATACATAGGTAATCTTATTTATGATACAAATGATTGATTCAATAATTTAAATTTTATGATCTATGAAAGATAATTTTATCATTGTTTGAAGGCTCTATTTCGTAAAGGAGCCATATTAATATAAAAAAAGGAAGAAATATCCTTGGCTCATTGGATAGAACATAATATGAGTCAATATTAGTTACTTTTTTTTTAATTAAAAAAAAAGGCAAAAAAAGAAGAAAATGGAAAGTGATTAAATTATTCACATGTTCTTTTTTTCAGAGAATATAAGCTCTGATTTGCAGAAGAATTAAAATATTTTATCTACTAAAAGAATTATATAAAACCTGTCAAACGTCGTGCGTAAAATGATAAATTCCACATGATTCCATGTTGTACTTTCTTCCATTGTTGGTAAATTAGGATTCCCCTAAAAAAGAAAAGAAAAAAGAAGCAACCTAAATTATATTCCCCTGACAATTTATTTATTTATTAGCCTCTGAAAAACAATAATCAAGAAAATAATTTATTCATCAGTTTATTTACAATGAGCCATAACACAAAACATGACTGTCAATTCCGTACTCATTTATTCTATTTTGTTACATAAAAAAAAGATTAGAAAAAATTTAAATCATTCAAAAGTTACATGACTTAAATAAGTTAAAGATAAAAAAAATCATATTCCTTATCGCACCTTCTCAAATTAACGAATCTTCTTTACGCTTGTGTCTCTCGTTTGCTTAAAAATCGACACATTGTGATCTTCGATAATAGCTTGAAAACAAATAGACAATTGGTATCCGACATCATTGGCGAACTGTGACCTTTTTTTTTTTATGCTCCAAAGTTCTGTGATGGTTTCATTGTTGTAATCCCACAAATAGAGATCTTTAGCATTCATGCATCAGTTCACTTTTCGTCGAAAAATTATATTATTACAGCTGTGGGACTTTGAATGCGCTGCAATCCCACAAATATAGATCTTCTTGAGGCCAAAATTCACAGTAATTAGAGTCATTGCTTACAGCTCCAGCCAAATCCCATGTTGAATTATAGTAACAAAATTTATCAAATTTTTGAGTAAGATCCATAAGAAGATCAGGCAAATCAAGAAAAGGATCCTCATTATTACTCCTCAAAGATGAAGACGAAGATGATTTTGTTGACTCTGTTTCTTCAGGAGAACAGGGCATTTCCATTAACTCACATTTACTCTGTTTTTCCATAAAATTTCTTGGTGAAATATTCAAAGCTGCAGCCTTGGCGGCTGCAGATTGAATATCTTTAGCGCATTTCGAAGATGGTTTAGGAAACTGATGAGCTAATTCAGGGAAATTGAGTAAAGCTAAGTGACCTTTAATGGCAATTGCAGCAACATCATGTGCTCTGGCAGCCATTTCAGCAGTAGAAAAAGTACCAAGCCAAATTCTTGATTTTTTCCTCGGTTCGCGAATTTCAGACACCCATTTACCCCAGCTTCGTTTTCGAACACCGTGGTAAACTGGGTGTTTTGAGTCATCAATTTTCTTGGTTTTTTCAGTACTGGATTTGATTTTCTTGTTGTGATTTCTTTGTTGTTTTGATGGTTTTAAGGTTATTGATCTTGTTGTTAGAGATGAAGATGGAGTTGTCTGATTGTTGTTGAAAATAATGCGAGATTGATGTTTTTCTTCCATGGGAGTTTTCTTTGAGTTAAGTGGAAAACATGAAGAGAGGCTTCTTATAGTGTTTTTGGTTCTTGAACTCATTTGGCACTTTATTTATCTTTTTTCCTTTAGATGGAATAATACAAAGAAAAATAAAAAAAGTGAAAGCAAATTAATTTATTTGTACTACATTTCTTTTTAGTTTCGTTTTAAAAAGTTACCTCATCCAGAATAGTCATTCTTCATTATTGGCTCGTTTATTTGAGAAATAAATTATTTCGAGATTAGTTATGTCACTTTTAATGTAACATAAAAGTTATATTACAATTTTAAGATAACTTGTTCTGTAATTTTAATTAATCAAACATGGAATAAATACATCTTATTTCCTTAGTATTTGGTAATCTTAGCGTCTTCGCCAGCAGACTTTTTACTGTTAAGGCAATACTCTCAAACACTTCCTTAAAATGCTTTAGTTTATTTTAAAAAAAATCATTTTCCGAAGTATATTAAATTCATCGAAAGTACGATAATCATATAGAAAACTAATTAGTATGTTAGTATATGATATTTGACATAATGATTACGTGGTATTACAATCATAAAATAACTCTCCAATGATAATTCTTCTGTGTTACATGAGTACGTAGAAATAACTTACTGCATAGTAGATGTCACAAAACAAATTACTTTTCCATGTAGTTTTTTTTTTCCATTCAATGTCCGTAGCATGCATTAAAGCTTTACTAACACAAAGTGAAACATTTGTCCTTTCTTAGTCACCCATATTTTTCACAATTTGTCATCGTAACATTTCTAAATGTTTTTTAAATGACAAAAATGTTAATGTTTTTTAAAAAACTTTAACTTGTGTCCAGGGGTGGACCCACGTGGTCCGAACCCCCTCGACAAAAAATTACACTATATATATAAAGTAAATTTTCTATATTTCTGTAGTTATATATATTTTGAACCCCCTCAATAACAAAGAGAAGCTGATGGCGCAGTGGTAAGTCCCTCTAAAATTAAGTTGTGGTGGTTCAAATCCTAGTGAAAGCCAGAAAAATTCAAGGTTCCCATTTCTAAAGGCTTATTTACACATTTTTACTTTTATTTTTCGAAGCTCCTGAACGAAAATCCTGGGTCTGCCACTACTTGTGTCTCACTACTTTAAAAAAACGTTAAAAACGAACAGACTCCATTTTATTTTAATGATTTTTTTCTTAAAGAAAATCGATGAACATCAAAAGATTATTTTTCTCACAAAATATAAGGAAATTATAAAAAAAGTTTTTTGAATTTAATTTTAATTATACTGTCGGAGTTCCTCAGTTTTTTAAGGTGCAAAATTACAGTTGAGGAGTATAATTAAAACTACATAAATATTTCATTAAATAGCATATGTGGTCTAGTGGTAAAATCAATACTCCCTCAGTTCCTTTTTATATGTCATATTTTTACTTTGTACTTGCATTAAGAAATGATGTAAACCCTTCTACCCTTATTTATTTTTTTTGGAACTCAAGTTTTCAATCAATGAATATGAATTAATTTATTTTGATTAATTAATTTAACCAATGAACATGAATCATTTATTTAGCTTTTCTAAGTTGATCAAATGTATATTTTCAATCTAATTCATTGATTTAAGTAAAAAAATGAGGTCGTTTGTTGGTTTTTACCCGATTTTCAATCTACTTTTTGTAGTTTCTCTTACCCCTTTGGCTGTGATATTTTCTTTAAGCATTTTAGGGATAGATGGGCCAAATTCATCCTAGGCCATAGGTACAATATCTTAGTAATCAATAAAGAAAACAAAGTTTGAAAAAAGAAACTAAATATTATGAATAAAGAAAACAAATCTTTTATTTATTAAAAAGAAAAAATAAACTTTGGTGCTTTCTGGGCACTTCAATATGTTTGGATGCCCAGTTTTAAGTGATGGTGATTGATTGAAGCTTTAACTAGAACTATTTTACTTACCACACTGGAAAACAATTTTTATAGAGTCGTTTAATTTGAAGACAAGTTATATTGAGATTAACTATATTGAAATTAATTTCATTACATAACTTTTTTTTAAAAAAAAATTCAATCATCAATATGAATTATGTTTACATAATCATCTCATTACCTTGATTTTAAGCTTATTTGAAGATTTAACGTATGACACACTATCATCCATAATTTATGATTATCAAAATCCACTGATTTCTCATTTTCAAGTTACGAATAAAAGTAACTAGCTAATAGACGGCAAAAACAATAAATCGGACTTCAAATTAATCTTCCCCACATGAAGCACGAGTTAAGAGAATATCATTAATTATCTATACGTAGTAGATATAAAAATTACTGAGGCATTATGACATTTTGACCTAATCTTTTACTCCCTCCGTCCACAATTGTTTGTCAGGGTAAGGTCATGCACATTCCTCAAGGAAAATTTAATAGAAGGTGTAATTTGACTAATATAACCATACTATACCAAGAATACCAAAAGTCTACATAACTTTTCAATTGAACTACACTATCATTAAGGGTAGAATTAGAAAAAAAGTGATTAATTGTTTCTTGATTGTTTAAATTGACAATTAATCTTGGACATCTATTTTTAGTATACCTGCCAAATAATTGTGGACGGAGGGAGTACTAAAAATGTTAGTCTAAAATCGTAATCATGTCTTTTGCTTTTGTGCCTTTTGACTTCTTTTTTTTTTTAATATCATTACATGATCTTTCATTTTTCACTTTTTTGTTTTTTTTTGTGGTTGTGGCTACAAACTTGGAACAGGAGCAAAGCACAAAGATTAAAAAAATCTAGATTGTGCATGGATGGTGTTGTATTGTTACTGGTCTTATATTAAGTCATCATTGGACTAATCACCATTCAAACTTTTTAACTACTTTTAATTTATTACCATGTAAACTACTATTTTTCCCCCAAGTATATATAGGAGCTAGGAACTATATCAGAACGAACGAAAAAAATCAATGGAGAATGACTATCGAACCTATATTTATTGCGTAAAAAATTATTTGTATTTAATGTTTATATCAAGCAGTCAAGCTAATTTAGTACATAATATGTGTTTGTACATAAACTCTCAGCACTTAATTATTAATTAATGAAAGGTAGGGGTTGTTTGGTTTGCACAATAATTTCATTTTCTTGTTTATTTACTGAAATCTTACCACCATAAGTGAAAGGTAGGGGTTGTTTAGTTTAGAGTACTACCTACTCATTCCATTTGTTTTTACTGGTCCACTAAGATAACATAATTTTTTTCATGTTTTATTCTTAACGTTAAATACTTATTAATCAAATCATTTCTCAAGATTTAAGACAATATCAATTAATATAACTATTATGGTAAAGTACTCATATTAATTATTACTCTTAAGGAGCGTGCAAAATCCAAAGTAAACAAGTAAAAGTGAACCGAGGGAGTAATATTTAACACCTTACAGCTCACTTTCAGGAGTTCCATAATCTTATTCAAATAAGTTTGTATCTCAAGTTAATTTATTGTCACAATACAATACAACAGTTGTAGTTATAATGTATCTGTT
>JAJOOO010005611.1:0-76285 GCA_029582685.1 Solanum piurae | reverse complement strand
ATAAACTTAATTTTTTTTTGGGGGGGCTGGGGGGGGGGCTGGTAAGGGGTGCGTGGGTGGGTGGGGGGTGAGGGAGTCGAGGGTAGGGGTGAAAAAAAATAAAATTTTGAAGTTTAAAATATTTTTTAAAAACAAACTTAATTTTTTTTTGAGGGGGTGGGGGGCTAGTAGGGGGTGGGTGGGTGGGGCAAGTCGAGGTAGGGGTGAAAAAAGAAATTTTTTACTTGAAAATATTTTTTAAAAATAAATTTCAATTTTTTTTGGGGGTGGAGGGGCTAGTAGGGGGTGGGTTGGGAAAAGAAAATATGACCCTACCCTTTTGTATTTTATTTTTTTAATTTTTTTTTATAAAATACGTGTAATTACGTGGCAGCCACTGAGTGGCTCAATAAGCCACGTAGGAGCGTTTGTATATCACACAATTTGGCTGTTGGATTCGCATGTTTTTTTGTTTAAGAATTGGATAGTTAAAGTGCCTACTTGTGCACTATGAAAGTTAGAGGTCATACTTAAAATTTGAAGCCAAGTTTAGGGTCCAATTTATGTATTATGCCAAAAAAATAATAGGTAGATGTGATTATAACATGACATAATTTCAATTTACTGAGGACATGATCTTAGTTCTTAGATAAAAAGTTATAGAAAACATGAATTAAGGTATGCGGTTTGTTGGATATCATGGTTTCACTTATTCTTTTATACGATATTAGTCATTTGTATTATATTTGTAGTTTCTTATTCTTCGAATTTGATTGTTATATTTATTTATGGGTTGATTATTATTTTGTCTTATTATGATTTTTTATAGTCATTGAAATTTTGTGGGACTCTTCATGACATGTTTAATTCGAGTTGGACTATGTTTTCAATTCTAAGCAGAATTCTTGGAGACTATCCAATCATAAACCCTAATTCATGCCTATATAAAGAGTATTATATTCTCTTAAAATACATCTCGAATATTCCGCAAATTTATGGAATATTCATTAAGAAATCAAATTCAAATAATTTTAGTTCGAGAAATACGCCACTAACGGCCCTCGGAAATATTATGAGAGAAGAATCAATAGAGGAACATAATTGTACCCGCACTATTTATCAATAAAATCATGTTTCTTCAGATTTTGCTTGTGGTTGATTTATTTTCCATATGTTTAAAAATTATTGCAAACACTATTATTCAAGATGATTTGATAAAGTGTCCATGATATTTTGTCAGGATTTTCTCTATTATTTTGTTATCTCTTTTTCTATGCCGCTTTGATCTATTTTTTCTTTAAGTTGAGTGTCTATGGAAACTCATCTCTCTACCTCAAAGATAGTGATAATATTTATGTCTAATTTGAAGAATTACACTAAATATATTGTTATTATTCTACCTTCCTCATTGATTAAGTACTACCAGAATTATTTCTATATCTAAGACTACATTAATATGGATATAATTATAAATATTAACATTAATGAAGTGACAAGTAAAGAGAACTGAGGGAGTACATTGTACTTCTGTCCTAACTTATATTTTAGTAATATTTACATCTTAGTCCTAATGACATTAGTTTACGCTTATGAAAAAACTTAAAACAAATATTTCTATTTTTTAATTTATTTTTCCAAATGGTCAAACTGTTTACGCCAACAAACGTCACTTCATGATTCAATTGACGCAACGATTTTTGCATAAGATACATGTAAAATTCATCCTATTTTTTGAAGCACTTGACTCTAAAATATATAATTATAGTATTTACAAACTTTAGGGTATCTAGAACTATAAATATAAATATTTTTAAAAAAGTTAATACATATTTTAAAATTAGGTTATATTTAAATATGTATTTGAAATTTATGATTGAAAAAATATTAACCTAAAAAATTGCTCAAAATCACTTTTTCAAGTAAGAAATTTATCTTTTGAAACTTTAAAAAAAAATCAATTTAGTTATCAAATGTTGTTTTAAGACTTTTCCTTAAATAAAATAGTACAATATAATTAAGGGATAATGGTCTGGAAAATATTCCAACTTTGGTCGAATTTGCTGTTGCGTTACTAAACTTTCATGATGACCTATTACCTCCCTAGACTATTTAATACCGTATTTTAAACATATA
Organism: Solanum piurae; assembly: GCA_029582685.1. NCBI lineage: Eukaryota > Viridiplantae > Streptophyta > Magnoliopsida > Solanales > Solanaceae > Solanum > Solanum piurae. Next base: position 74,173 of record JAJOOO010005611.1, on the reverse strand, counting down.
TATTTGCCCATGTGGACATAAAAAATAATGTAAAATTATAAATAGTAATGTGTCCACGTGGGCACATATATACCTTTAAAATACACTATTAAATAGTTCAGGGGGTAAAAAATACGATATTAAATAGTCTAGAGAGGTAATAGGTCCTTATGAAAGTTTAGTATCGCAACAACAAATTCGACCAAAGTTGAGGTATTTTTCAGACCCTTATCCCTATAATTAACATAATCTCATGAATTAAGGTTTAAAACAAGATACATTGTATGTAGACCTTATCATAACTATTTTGAAAATAAAAATATTATTTCTATTAGACCATCGAGTCAAACACCCCTCCCTTTGGTCCAACACAAAATTTCTAATTTTGAAAAATCAATCCAGTAATTAAATGTTGTTATAAACTTTTTCTTAAGTAAAACAGTACAATATAATTAACATAATCTCGAATTAAGATTTAAAAGAAGATACATTGTATGTAGACTTTATCATAACTATCTTAAAAATAAAAATATTATTTTTAATAGATCATCGAGTGAAACACCCCTTCCTTTGGTCCAACACAATAATTCTAATTTTGAAAAGGACAAAAAAAATATACATTATAAGTAATTAATTGAATATAACATGCTTTATAATAAGATATCTTATTCCCCCTGCCATAAAAGTAAATTAATTTAATGAATTAAAGTTATATATTCTACTTATATTTATTTAATAAAAGGATAATTAAAATCTTAATTGAAACTCAAAGTGTTTGACTTCTTTAAAATGATGAAAAACATGGCAAGTAATTTATGATGGAGGGATTTGGCAAAATTTAGTAAGAATTAAGGGACTATAAAAATAAATAATTATTTTCCCTAATATAAAAGAAAAGTGAAGTAATTGTCTGCTAGTAGTAGCCAAAACACAAATTGTTTTCTCTTTCATCTCACAAGCGTGACTTTCACTGGAATTTTCCAACTCTACTCAGCACGGCTCTGATATTTTTGGTATTTGTCTTACTCAATCTGAAACTTTTTTTTGTCGTTTTCTCATGCATCCGTCGAGGAATTACACCGGCGAAGCGCCGTCGGAGTTGCGGTGGCAGAGGGGGAAAATGTTGCCGGTGAAGAGGGAGGTAGACCTTGAAAACTTTTCAGATGAAGAACGCGGCCAACTCGACAAGCGATCTAAGCTTTCCTATTCTCTGCAAGTAGGTTTTTCTCTCTTTCTCTTTGCTGTTCTAATTTTAAGGCGATGTTTCTCTATTTGATCCGTAGAATTTTGTGCATTTTTTTCGTTTTAACACTTTTGTATGTGTGGATCTTGTTATCTACTAACATATGCTCTAAATTTGACTACAAATAGAGTTTATGATGTTAGTTTGACTTACTATTGAATTGCATCAAACATTTAGGGACTTACCAAATTGGGAAGTGCTTGGTAATAAATGAAGTAAAGGAGTATAAATAACCATTTTAGATATGTTTGTAGGAGAATTATTTTTTTTTTTTTTTTTTTTTTTTTTTGAGTAAGATTTGTAGGAGAATTATCAATTACCAAATTGGGAATAAGAACTTGGCTTATCAGTATTGATGCCTTGATATTGATTAAGGAGATGCCAGTGAATTTACGTCTATTGTTATCTTCTGAGGCATTTCCTTCAAACTGTTCTGGAAAACGATTTTCGGAAAAACCTCTCTACCGCACGAAGGTATGGGTAAGGTCTGCGTGTACACCCTAACGGTAGGACAATACTGAGTATGTAATTGTATTATTTTCTCTGAGATTCACTGAATCAAGGATATTTTGCAGCAGCAACTGGGTGAAGGAGCTTGTGATTTTCCTGTTTCATCATCGTTCGTCTCGTTAGATGAACCCAGTCCGTTAGGTTTGCGGCTAAAAAAGAGCCCATCACTGGTGGATATGATCCAAATGAAGCTTGGGGGCACCTCCATGGTGGAAAGTCTTGGGAAGAAGGAGCAGAAAAGAAGCACTGCAATGATAGAAAAGCTCAAGGCCTCGAATTTTCCTGGTTCAGTTCTGAGAATTGGAACCTGGGAGGTATACACAGGTCCCTTTTTTAGTGATTTGTAAATAATGTTCAGTCTGAATGATCCACAAGTGAATTGAATATTTTTGTCTCTACAGTATAAGTCGAGATATGAAGGAGATTTGGTTGCAAAATGTTACTTTGCCAAGCATAAGCTTGTATGGGAAGTCCTTGATGGTGGTCTCAAGAATAAGATAGAGATCCAGTGGTCTGATATTATAGGGTTGAAGGCAAATTACCCTGATGATGCACCAGGAACCTTGGATATAGTGGTAAGGGGTAAAACAATTTTGTTTTTGCTATCGTCTTTATGGAGTTATTTCCTTAACTGCATTAGCAGAATAGGCTCCAGTGTTGCTCTCCTTATTAACCGTAGTTGATGAGGGTGCTATGTATCCTTGTATTGCAGCTGGCAAGGCAACCTCTTTTCTTTAGGGAGACAGATCCACAACCCAGAAAGCACACACTTTGGCAAGCAACTTCAGATTTTACTGACGGACAGGCTAGCATACACAGGTCTTACTATTATCCCTGTAGTTCTTTTCTTCCTCAAGTAATAATTACGCCATTGTTAGTCGTTAGCCAATTTTATCTTGTTTTCTTGACATCTCCGTGGACATCTATTGCTTAGCCTTTTCCCCTTCCATTTTTCCCCACTTCGGCAAGTATTTCAAATCACTTGTTTGATCTACTTAGTTGATGCATGAAGTTAATGAGAGAAAGCTAAATCCAGAAAGAGGTTTGCCCGGCATGACTCAACTCTATTGACAGAGTAAAGTGCTCTAGATGCTTCGTGGCTATCACAGGGATTATATGATAAGTAGTGGTCTTATTAGATTTGGAATTTCATCTAGCAAGTAGTAATTGTTGATATGGAGAAGGCCAAGAAACACCATTTTCTTAATTTGAACTTTTTAAAATGGCTTGGGGTGGGGGTTTGGGAAGGATGATAAGACTGTAGAATACATTATTCATGCAGAAACTCTCTCTTTCCTATCTAGTTTATTTTACGTTAGGAGAGGCGAGACAAAAACTTGTGATCGAGGCTTAGTTATTTTTGAAGAGGAGAGAGGCAATACTAGAAAGATAAGGTAGAGTGGGTTGCTTGTGCACTCAATTTAGTGCCCAATGGTTAATGCTTGTAGGGATGGCAACAGGGTGGGGCAGGTTAAGGTTATGCAGGAAGTATGGGTTTAAACTTATGGGTAGCGGGTGGGTTCAAGCGTGTTTTTTAAAACTTCAAAGCCGTTGCGGGTTAGCACTTTTGACCAATTACAAATTAGATAAATTTCTGCAACTACAATCAATCACTTATTGCAGATGTCGGGACTTACAAAATGTTGCCATGAAAATGATGATTTTCAAACACTTTTTATGACTCTGCCAAGGAACCGAGTGATTCATTTTTATATGTTAATTGAAAACATGAAGAAGGAAGCAATTTTTAGGAGGCAGTACTCAGTCAGGGAGGTGGGGGCAAAACTGAAGAACAGAAGTGAGAAAATATAAATGAAATGAATGCATTATTCTTCATCGAATTTATTCATCCAAGTGTTGAATGGAAGAGCTTGACATTTCTTATGATTTTTTTTGCTTGTCGTCAGGTTTATTGTCTTAGTTCCAAACCAATCTTTAAGATGTAATAACAGTTCATTTGCTCACATTCTTGAGTAATAAACATAACAAGTGACAAATATTTTGAACTATCCCATGCTTAGAATTAAGTGGCTATGTGGCAGGGCAGGTTTATGTGGGTTGGGGAGGGTAGGGGCAGGGACAGGTTTGAAATAGAAAGTTTTCTATGCGGAGCGGTGCGGCATGGGTTGAAGGCTGAACCTGCGCGGCAACCTCCCTGCCTTTCCCCATTGCTATCTCTACTTAATGATTCTCCTTGTGACCTAATGCAGTTTTGAAAGAGCATTTCAGTGTTGCAACTGAATGGAATGTCTCAGTAGATGTAGCTTTGAATCTAAAAAGCCCAACTAATTTCCCAATTTCAGTTTAATCTGTTGTAAAAAGCTAATTTTTGAAGCATGTTGCACATATAGTAGCTTTTATATTGTATCATAGTGATTGCAAGTATATTACGTTTTTAAGTTCTGCTGGTTGTAGGGTGTGTTTGGTCTGTTTACAATTTCTAGCATTTCCTTGCCTGTCTTAATGTGGTTCAGTTTTGATGTTAAAACTCTTCAAATTTTCTTTGGTTGTAGGCGACATTACTTGGAGTGTCCGCATGGATTGTTGGGAAAGCATATTGAAAAGCTTGTGCAATGTGATCCTCGTCTTAACTTTCTGAGTCAACAAGCAGAGATGACTCTAGATTCTCCTTATTTTGAATCCCAGATGTCGGGTTTTGAAGACACACATGAAAGGGACCGTGAATTTGATCTGAATAATGAAGGGAGTCCGAATTTTATTGACTATACTTCACCTTCTGGAGCTCAGTGTTCCTCCAAAAGTAAGCAAGATCCTAGACCTTTGGAATGTATTCACCAAGAAAAGCCATCCCCAAAATCAGGTAATTATGTATTTTATCTGAAAAGTGCATTTAAGTTTTCTTGAATTGAGTTCTATGGTGAGTATGTCTTTGAAGATGTCGATGATCATCCCTTATCCCCCACCTTTTTGAAAAAGTGACAAATTGATCGTCATTTCCTTTTCAAAGAGTGGAGAGGAAGTTTGCTACCCGTTTCCTTGATTTTATTGTAGTCATGTCTTGGTGGTACAGTTGTGTGTTTCTTGAACATAATCCACATTGAGGGGGTTGTCTCTGTTCAAAAAGAGGAATATGACCATATTGCAGAATCGGGTTATGGACATGTTATCATCCAATGTTGAAGTATATTGTTCTCAACCATTCTATGGCCTATTCTAAGTGATCAGGATTTGCTTCTATATTGCTATCTGAATGTATATTGTTCTCGTTAGTGTGCTGCTTCTCTTGGATTTGTTTTTTATTTTGCTGTAACTTCACATTCAACGTGCTGTTATTGATACAGGGGCGAGTGAAGATATGGAAAGTAGGGAAGTGGAGCAGCGGAAAGGGCTCAGTAACCTCAATCAACTCAGAGTGTCTGGAATACATCCCTCCGTGTCAATGAGTGATTTAGTGAGTCAGCTTGAGCAACGTGTATCAGAGCAGACGACATCTAAAGTCATCAACCTCGCCAGTGATGAACGACGAAGCTCGGAAATCCTGGAAGAGATCTCCAAATCCTTGCTTAGTGACACTCAAAATGTGTCATCATCAGATGAGAAATCTCTTATGTCAAGGGTTAATTCTCTGTGCTGCCTTCTCCAAAAGGATCCTGCAACAGCTCAAGCGAGTGAGAACTGTGGTGATGTTGTGTCGGATGAAAGAAGAGTTAATGAAATAAATTTCATTCCCACCGCACCGCTTGGAAGAGAAGATGTAGAAGATCCTTCTATGCCAGAGGATGAATCAACTGATCTCTCTGGTTGCAAGCCGACTTCAACAATGTCAAGGAAGGATTCTGTCGGTGATCTGTTGCTGAATCTTCCTAGGATAGCATCACTGCCCCACTTTTTGTTCTTATGCGATGATTCTGCAGGTAACCAGGCTAGATAGTCTTAGCTCAAGTCTACATCAGGTAATCATTCCAAAGGATGGCTGTAGTTCTCTTGTATATATTGAAAAACTAAGTTAGCAACCGTACTGTGTTCAGCTTAGGACTTGAAACTTTGATGCATCGTTATAGAACTGTTCATGGATAGAATTAGACCGTTTTCGCGCTTTTGTACAAAACTTGGTGCTGTGAAAGTTTTTCAATGCTTTCCTGTTTGTCACTACTACATTATTTTGCCAAGTATAAAGTTACAGTGAACATGATATTCAGATCTTGCCCAGTGAACGCAGGATAAAACATGAGAATTAGACCACACAGGACAAGATTTTAACGTGCATGAGAAAAAAACCGAAATACTGGAACGGTTTTGAGATTCCCTGTTGTTTATTCGGAGATTTGTTGTTCTGGGATTGTAATGTTAATTTTTATCTCTCATTGAGGATGAATTACCAATTTTGGGATAACTTGTTCTCCTACCAAAATGAGTCCTTGATGTACATTCCAAGTGTCCTAACAAAAATAAAATAAAATCCAACAACCCACTAGATTATAGTGACTGACATTGCAGGTTGACCATAGAATGTCGAATCGAGTCAAGATTATACTGTTACACAAGTGCAATCAGTCAACTTATCAGACCCAGTATGAACTTAATATTCATAGTCAATGTCAACCACTTGAGACATTTCAGTATGAATTTTTTGTATTCCTCGGGTACCTATATAGGAGTTCGACAAATTCGGGTTCTTCCCATGTAGGGCCCCATTTGGAGGAAAACACTCCCTACCAAGAGTTTTTTCATATTCAGAGCTTGAATCTAAAATCTATAGTTAAGGGAGAAGCAGACCCATCCATTGTATCACAGTCATATATTTAATTTTAAAGGTTTTCCATGATTCATTCTGAGTTGCAGACTCAATGGACATGAAAGTGCCTATGTGAATGTGAATTATAATGGTTGTGGGGGTTACTTTTCAAAGCAGTATGTATATATTGACAAAGCAGCAAAGTAGCAATACCTAGTCAGAATATTTTTAAACGTCCAACCATGAAAAATCAAATTAAAGGGATTGGAGAACGTTCTTTATCAATTATCTGACCGAAAGAATATCGATGGAACCAAAAACTAAAGGAAAGAAACTTGATCATGAAAGGAAAATTATAAGTGCCAACCTATTGCCAAAAAAAAAAGGCATCGATTGACCTTAAAATGGATTGATCTTTAATTTTTGCCCCTGAGCAACTGAACTTATGCCTAGTAGAGCATATGTTCTTTAAAAACCAAACTACTCTATCCATCAAGTTTTGAATAGATTGCACATTTATAGAAGAAAAATCGAGGTAACTTAGCAAAAAAATACTACTACATATTTGTGATTTCGTAAGTGAAAATATGACAACTAAATTAGGACAAAAGGAGTAATTAAAGACATTCATGTATTAGAGTGTCAAAGTTGTTGTACTGTAATATATTTTACTTGATCAAGCACGTACAAATTAATTAAATAAAATTACATTAGCATTACTCATGTAACAACTAGCTAGCTTAATTAATCTTAACATGCATGTATGCTCTATCTTCAAAATCGAACCAATTAGTTGTAACAGCACCCGCGACTTGAAAAAGTAGCCCCGGTTTTCAAGATGAAAACAATTGGCCAGTGGATGGGGCTGGCCGTGGAGGTGGCGGAGGGGACTTTGGACTTCTTCCTAAACTATTTCCTTTGTTGGGAGCCAATTTATTATTAGCCCAATGAGGAGAGACCTCTGAGATTTGCTTGGAATTTGGTGATGGTTTAGGTGGTGGTGGAGATGAAATTGATGGCCTTTCAATTATTTTCTTTGTCATGAGGATTTGTATGATTGTATGGTCATCATGACTTGCTAAAATTCTAGCTTCACTTCTTTGTTGGAAACAAAGGAATGTTGCCATGAGAATGAATGTACAAGTAATGATTATTTGCATGTTTCTCAATTTTAGTAATAACACACTACTATATTTGTGTCAAGTACTAGAGCAGTACAATGGGGTATTTATAGATGTTGTTTTTGAAGGGAGTAGGTATATCGCTTAAAAGAGTGGTCTTAGGTTGAGAATGATCACGAGGTTTCAGATTCAAATCTGACGAAAATAAAAATACTGAATGATTTTTTTAAAATCTCATCTATATTCAAGTCGTGATGGACAGGTAACTCCAATACTTGTATTAGTAAAAGGTAGCAAGTAAGTCGTAAAATTAATCGAGATGTGAAAATAAGCTCGAACAATTATGGTTATTTTTTAAAAAAACAAACAAAGAGTAGGTGTGTAGTGTGAAATGATTAAACTTCATTCAAACCATTTCTTAAATTAAAGCATTGACTTGGCCATGCTCAAGAAAGGAGGTAACGAGTCAAAGTCTTGTATTTTTCTTTACTACTTGTTTCGATCCTTGTTTCATTTGAATATTTATACATCTTTTTGCTACTAGTTGTAAAATAAATATCCACAATTTTCAACACGTACTCACCTAAATTATAAAGCAAACAGTACCTACTGTGATCACATACATGATGGAGATGATGTGTTTAAGGTCTACAATAATTGAGGACAACTCATATCTAATTAAAGCTATATATTAAAGATAAAAAAAAATTCTCATCTTTAATCTATAACTTCACTTTAATTTTGTTTTTAAATGTTGAAACAAATAAGAACGTGACTAAATTTGTTACAAATAATATGGATTAAACTATTTTCGTAAAGCTAACTAAAGTTTATTTATATATCAAATATAAAAAAGTATCACTTTTTCTAAAGGTTCCCATATGTTGTGTTTTGCTAGACCAAGTAGGGGCCGAATGTGTTGGTCTTTAAATTTTGTTTTTCACTGAATTGCCTGTTGAGCACATCTAATTATTTACTTAAATAATTGGATGAAAAAAATTTACTCTCGTCCACTATTAACTTGACACAGTAATTTAAAAGCAATAATGATAGGAGTAGTTTTACCAATCCATCCTTATATAATATAAGTCATTTAAACATTGAAAAATAAATAATATTTAATAGCAAGAATAAAATAAAAATAAAATAATAAATTATTCATTTGTTTTATAAACTGGACAAATATTAATTGAATATTTCAAAATAATATAATAGACAAGTAAAGATGGACAAGCGGAGTAACTTTGATTCATTCATTACTTTTATGCCATATTAAGTGATTTATAAATAAGCCATAAATATTTGTGTTTATTGATCTTAGTGATAACTTGTAAGAATAATATATAAAATTTAATATTAAATTAGTTTTAAATATAGAATAGTACTCACTTCCCAACTTTATGTGGTGAGAAGTCAAAGGAATTTCTCTTTGACCAGAATTTGTTCATGTGCCACTTAATATTTTGAATTATTCTGACTTGCATACTTCTATATACTCTCTAAATATGCAAAATTTACTTTAAAAATCTTGGATATTTTATGTTCAAATTCACAATAAAACTTAGATAGTGTAATCTTTGTACTTCTAATCATCTAAGTAGAATATATTAAAATTTAACGGAACTGATTGAACAAAATTTTTATTTAAATTGAACATCAATGAGAGTATCCAATGCAGCAAAAAACACATTTTTAATTTGTACGTTAGGACTTAGGAGTAAGCTCGCTATTTCCTTAAGCGGCAACGATAAATATGAGTAACACTTTATATAAATGTAACTTAATTACTTAAGTTTCTAATGACTCTAAATGTAATGATATTAATGCAATTATCGCTAATCTATTTAAAAAAGAATGTTAGCTTCTTATAATTGAAAATAATTTAATTTTAATACTCTCATTTACTCGTAATGGAAATAATTAGTAGTCGCACTATAAATGGTCTAAAGAATATCATTTTAAACCGTATATTCCAATAGTCTTCTTTCTTTTTTAATTTTTTTTATCAAATCAAATAGTATCATGCACATAGATTTGAAACAAAGGAAATATATTATATTAAATATTGCTCAAATATTTACAAGTCATGAATAAATATCGATCTCAACAAAAAAAAAATACATTCTGGTTTGATAACAATACTGCATTATTTTATAATTATAATAAGTTAAAAACCATAAATCACTCCCTCAAATTCATTTACTAACTACGTAGTTACTCCATTACAAGACGTCTATTACACATATTATTCTTGAGACTTGAGAGCTTGCTAATTAACTCATCAAGTGAACTAAAACCAGATTATATATATATATATATATATATATATATATATATTTCTCGTTACTTTATAACATAAAATAAAAAATACTATACTTATATTATAAAGTCCCCATAACGTAGAGTGTATATATATATACGTAGCTTAATGTTTGAAGTGTGTAACCATCTCATTTAAAGGCTTAACTTCAACATGATATCAGAGCAGGGGCTGAGGTCCACTTCAACACTTAATAGGAAGCCTGAAGAGGCAAAGTAGAAGAAGAGGATGTGATAATGATCTGCCTTTGCTCATCTTGTGGCTCTGGTGGTGGTGGTGCCGCTACATGATCGTGCCTCCCACCAACTGTAATCATGAGCTGCGCCACGGCGGCATCATGATGAGGACTAGTACTAATTGTTGTGAGTTGGCCAATAATTGGTTCATGCTTGGGAGAAGGAGGTGGTAATACATGATCATGTCTTCCATTAACTATTTCCTGATTTGTTGGTGGAGATGATGTTGGTGGTGTAGGTGTTATATATGGTGTCCTTCCATAATTACCATTTCCCAACTTCAACTTCACCATCCCATGATGATTTCCTGAACCAAGTATGCAAGATTTATTAATTTCTCAACTTAATTAGAGTACTCAATAATATATATAGAGAGAAGGGAAGCCTTGGAGCAACGCTGAGGTTAGATATACGTGTTCAAACTGTGGAAGCAATCTCTAATTTGCTTATGTCACACCCTTTAGAGTGAGATTTTTTGGACCATGCTATCTAACAAGGGTTGCTTTTTGTGCACTGAACTGACTTTTTTTTAATTATTTTTAATAAGAAGAGAGTATATATAGAGGTTGATTAATTATTATTCCACTCAAGTAGATGTAGATATGTATGAGAAAAGAAGTATTTCAAAAAAAAAAAGAGTGCCATATTAATCTTCTTAATTACTAGTACAACATTATAAATTTGTATTACTTTCTCCATGCAGCTCACCATAACATTAATTTTCAAGTGGATTAACTAAAAAGAATTAATGAATACTTATATTGTAAATATATGTAGCTAGCTAACTAAAGAATAATTAAATTAAATTAGTAGTACCTAGTAAAGTTCTTGCTTGAGCTCCTACGAAAATGAGAAAGCTGATAATTATAAGAAAGAAGAAAGCTCTGAAGAAGAGAATCATTTTAGCTACTGATCTTAATTCCTTATTTGTTCCCTCTCTTTCATCTCTCTGTCTCCTTTTATAGACAAAAAACAAAAGAAAAAAAAGTTAAAGTGCGTAGTGCATTACCACCAAATTAACCTTCTTTATTAGAACTGATGTTAACTTCCAAGTAGAATAATATATTACTAGTAAACAATAATTAGTCTATAACAGGATCTAATGCTGCAAATTAAAAACACATTTTTTTATTGTTCCTATTGCGTTGGTATAATTAATAGGAGTAAAATATGAGTCTATAAATATTAAGTTAGGATTAGTCGTGAAACAAAAAAATTTCACTAGTGAGTTTAAAATATAAATAAGTAAATACATAAAGAAGTAAAAGAGTTTCAATATCTAATACATAAAAAAACAAAATTAACTACGTATAAAAGTGTAACACATACATCTAATATATATATGTTATATACCATACTTTTATATCTATTATTTCTCTCTATTACCATTTAACCGACTCCACTTTGACTACCACAATATTACTACAATGAAGAAAAACATTTGATCATTTTCCCAAATCCCAATATATATAAATACACATACACTTCGAAAAACTGGTGGTGTTAGTGATTAAAGGCATACTTCACCCAATTTTATTATGGCAAGCTATATATTTGCATGACAAATACAAATCATTTTGCAAAATTCAAAAGACAAATTTGAACCCAAAAAGTAAAAGCTGCCAGCATCACTAAAGTTGTAGCATTATAATGGTGAGTCTTCCTCACTCGTTTTTGAGTACAAGAAAACTGGTCACAAATAGAGTCAATTACCACGTGAAAAATTACTTCATTATTTACTCTGAATTCACTATTGTTTATTATATTAATTATTAAAACATACGTACAATGTTCTCTCGATTTTCACCCATTGGACCTATGTTAGGTCTAATTCAATCGGCCTACTTCTGATAAAAAATTAAAGCAAATTTGATAAAAGTTTATCATGAATTTATATGAGGCAACAGCTTCTAATTGATGCAAAAGAAAAAAGTCATATGTTTCACCAAATATATTACTTAGTAAATTTCTCTTACACGCGATTTAATTTGTGAAATACCTTTAAAATATGTTAGCCGCTCTAATTTGTTTCAAAATACTTATCATATTTCGCTTTATAAGTGTCAAAGTACATGATCTAATAGCCTAAGAAAAACGATAACTTATAACACTTTTTGTATAATTTTCAAATATCATAATTTAATTTTGATTTGAAAATATCATTGAATTAATCATCTAATCAAATTTAGCTTTGAAAGATTCGTTAAGTTGGCTTTAGAAAAATAAAACATGACAAGTATTTTGATATAATTAGAATATATAGAGAGCATAATCGGAGAGAGAAGGATTCTAAAGTTCTCTCTTATATAATAATACTACCTCCGTCCAATTTTAATTGTCATAGTTTTTTTAGAGTCAAACGATAATAATTTTGACTAACATTTTACGATATATTTTTTCATCATATTGATATGCAAAAAATGGAATTTATAGTACTTTTCGTATAGTTTTTGAATATCTAATTTTTTTGTTTAAAATATTAAATTAATGTAATCTAATTTAACTTTGAAAATTAGTCAAATTGACTTTCGAAAAATGCAACCTGACAATTAAAAGTGGAGAGAAAAAGTAATTAACCAAAAATTTCCTTTTTGTCGCACTCATCAGTTGAAATTTTAATTAATTAGGAGTTGTTGATTTAATTTATTTATTTTTCCTGATAGATTATGGCATCATATCAAAGATTATAATTAATGGAGACATGCCACGCTCCACATATATAGTTGCTTAAAGTAGTATAAAGCAAAAGTAGTAGCACTAAATCTCAAAAAGAGATGGACCAACAAAACATCATATTACATGACATGCAATTATTAAGAATAAGCTAAAAATATATTACTTATAGTTTATGTCGAATCAGATACTATGTTTAAAAAAGCTAAGATAGTAATCAATTAATTTTCGTGGTCATTCGTGGGCAAATGAAATGTTTGCTTAGCCATTAAGAAGTAAATAATTATTAACATATCTACATTAATACTAGATACCAACTCCACTTAGCAACATGAATAGGGAGTTTAATTAGGTAAAATAATTAATTTACTTAAAAATGTATATGGCTGTGGCTTTCTTCTTCCCTACAATGTAGGCCATTTGCTAAAGCATATAGCACTTAATTAAGAAATTCCAAATATGGAAGAAAAGCTGCTTCTTGGAATTAATTCCCATTTTGCGTTTGTGGTCCTTAATTCCGCACTATCCAACTATATATATATATTATGGTACATTGGGTTCATTCCAATCATCTTCGTTGGAAAATTACGTAATAGTGAAAATCTTGGTTGAATTAGGACCTAGCTCGTGATCAATAACGAAGTATTAAGAGTGTGTTTGGTATGAAGTAAATGTTTTTAGTGTTTCATAAGTAAGTAAAAATATATTATTCTAACAATATTAATATGTAATATAGAAAAACACTAGGGTAAAATAAGGTGGGAATGTGAGTGAAGTTCTAACTTAATTTATTGTTCTCCAAAATATTTTGAACAACTCAAACATGAAAAAATTGAAAAAAATTTATTAAAAATAATACTTTACATAGGTTTCCTCATGATTAGAGTTATACATGTATTAGTAATATATGAATTAATTATGAGTGAATCTATGTATTATTTTGTGCAGGTATTAGTAATGCAATGATTAATTATTCATATATTAGTTATTGCACTTTCTATCCTACATAAAATAATACTATATAAATTTTCTTACAACTTATACATGTATTAGAAATATGGATTTCTAAACCATCAACCAGAAATCATATTTATTTTATATATGAACAATTTGTTTCTTATAATCTACCTACACAACATATAAATTATATGAAATTTAATATATGGATGACTTGTTTAATTTTATCCAACTACCAAACAATCCCTTTTTAAGTAGTGCACACTCATAGTGTAAAACTCTCTCGACTTTAATTTATATAACATATTTGTTGTTTAGTCCGTCCAAAAAAGAATGACATATCTTTTTTATTAAGCAAATATCTAATGACACTATTGTCGTTTTACAAATCCACTTATTTGTCAAAAAATATCCACAAAGGTGTAGTCTTCTATTTTGAATTCATTTATTTTAAGAGTAATTTTGAAACATTACAAAGTCTTTGATATTATTCAAACTTCATAATCAGTCACACCACATCACATAAAATATATAAGGAACTATTCTTTGTGCACAATACGTAGCATATGTAAATCCTATAAAAATTAATCAAACGAATATTACTATTTTTAAAAGCATTTTTCTGGAAATTAATTTTGATTAAAAATATTCCACTACTAAGTTGACTTTGAAAGTTTGACCAATTATCCCATAAATTTTGATAAAAAAAGAAGGGCAAACTACATAAATCCCACTAGTTTAGGTCTTAATTACTAGAATTCACGATAGTTTCGAAAATTACTTCTTGTACCATATTTCTTCCTTTAGATACATGTATCATTACTCGTCAGATACATGTATCCAACAATTTTAAAAATCGAGATACATGTTTAATTAATTCACATGGACAATTAATTAATTTTGGAAATATTAATCAAATTCCTTAATATAAATCAAGGAGTGCATCTTTGTTTAATTAATTTCATTTATTACTCTTTATAATAATAAATTCATTAATATTATTAATAAAAGACAAAAACATGTATATCTTGGTTATGAAATTTGATTAATTTCAACTTATTACTCTTAAAATAATAAATTCATTAATTTGATGTATTTATTATCAATATATGATGTATCCAATAAAATAAACACTTAGATACATTAGTGTACAGTATCTAGTATTAATTCATGTATCTATTTATATGATCTAATATTAAATTCATGTATCTAGTATTAATTTGATGTATCAAGTATCAATTTCATATGTTATATCCAACAACATTTATCTCGAATACATATTGATAAGGAGATACATTTAATTATGTGTATCTAAATATGAAATGTAACTGAAACACGTGAATTTAGGAACAAATCACGATTGTAGAGTATTTGTCCATCATTAATTAAAAAAAAAAAATCAAAATTAATACCCAAGAAAGATTAGATACATGCATACTTAATAAGATACACTGATAAAACTAGATACATATAATCACAAAAATTATGTGTCAGATACATCGATAATGTATCAAAAATATGCGTAAATCTCCACTTATTGACACTTTTCGATTACGTTAGTGGTTGGTCAGGACATCTCACCACGGCGGTGTTTGCTTCACTTTTTAATTTATCAATGTTGCTCATTGCTCGCTGCGATTAGATCTAACGGACCTCCGCCAGATCAACCGAAAAATCAACATAAGCACTCCTCCAATTGAGCCTTTCGACCTCCAAATCGCTTCCGACGTTGATGTGATCTCCGGATAGTAAAAATTTGAAAACGAAAGGCTAAAGATTAATTATATGAATATGCATTGATACATTTAATTTAAGGAAGGTAAGAAGCAATAAATTGATGAACAACTTGTACATAACTTCTGTTTGGTGGCCGCAGAAACAATATTAGGAGTAAAAATATTGACTAATCGTTAATTAGTAGGGGTGGGGGGGGAGGTATTGATAGGGTTGGAGATTGGTTGTTATTAAAACACTAATTTTGGATTTTAAATATAAAGATAATTAATCAATCCTAATTTTAAGGGATGTGGGTATCTTTTATTGTATCTTAAAAAATATATGGTATAAAATATTAAAAGTGGTAATATATGTAATTGTTTGAAAGCAAAGGTAAAATGAGTATATATGGAAGTGATGTATGTCTAGTTAGGTAGTTTTTCCAAAAAAGAAAGAAGATATAGCCAAGTTTGGGCTCTTATTGGACTATATTTCAGTGTCGATGTTAATGGGCTTACAGTACTGTTGGGCTAATAAAAGCCCAATGACACCGTTATCCTTTTTGGTCGGTGATGGGATCTCATATAGTCACATGCGCCCTCTTCAGACAGCTATGTTGCGTTGGATCAATATTTTCTGTAAACAAATTGATATAAGATTGTAATTGTGGTGTTTTCATTATATCTAAATACAAAATAAGACACAAATTACTGAAATTAGAATACTATTGTGATAGTACGTATATATTATTTAAAAGAAAAATCAAGTCGTGACATTTTTGCCTTCTTGTTAGAGGGAAGTATATAATATAGCAATATTTTTTTGGAGATTCTATATAGTAGCTAGAAGGGTAAAAGATTCAAAATTGTATCTTAACTTTGGTTGTTTATCGAATACAATATATAAGATTTTAGATATTCATGTTAGGTGTGTGTGAAAAAAAGTCTCTTGTTGATAGCTAAAAACAAAAGTAACCTATTTATAAGTTGCTCGACCCTCGTAATTAATTGAGACCTTTTAATAAAATCGTACAGATTTGTAACCTAAAACTATTTGTATCATACCATGCTAAAAGTATCTTTAATTAAGTTGTTTTAACTCAACAATTTACATGATCAAATGTTGGTGAGGTGTGAACGTAATGAATATAATGCAAACTTCATGAACTTTAATTAGGTTCAATTGAGCAGTTTTTTTATGACTGAAAATCCAATATAGATAGGTCAACTCTTAAAGATCAAATATAGCTCTAGAAACTTTGGTCCTTTGTATAATCGTATTTCTCTCCATTTAATACTTGCATGTCCTTGTATGGCTCGAACATTTGACTCAAGTCACAAGTCCCTCAGCCTCTACGAGTTATTTTGTTTGTAATAATTTTTCAACAAAAAAAAGTCCAAAAATTTCATGTTAATTTTTTGCTTCATTTCTTTTCCCCTTCTTTCGACAAAGAAAGTAGTGTACAGTGCCAAATAGTTATTCTGTAATGTGTATAGCTATAAATTGTTCATAATAATAGTATTTCTGTATTTTGATTAACTAAAGGAAAGTACTTCCAACATTCCTACTTTCCTAGTGCTGTTAAACAAGTCTCAAATAAATAAACATAATAGAATATTATTCCTAATAAATGTCAAATGGATTGAACAGAGTTACCTAAACAAGACTTTAATAACAAGTTGAATTAGTTAACTTTCGTGCCTTAATTTGGTAATGTGAGAGACTTTAAGTTTTCTAACCAAAACTCCATTCATCATACGTTAAAAAAGGTACACATGACAGTTATTCCAGTTAGCAACTTTTTTTTTTTGTTTTGCTTCAAAGAAACACAAACTTTAGTCTTCCACATATATTTTTAAAAAAAACTAACCTAAAATAAAAAAAATAAAAAAACTCAGTCCTAACAAATAGTATAACTTCTTTCTTTGCCCTGTTGTGTAATACGTAACTTGATTGCCAATTTTTTTTTTTATGTTGTTGGTTCTAAGCAAGCCCTAATCTAATCTCTCTTGTTATTTTAGTTTCCTTCATATTTTCTTGTTTGTTTTGTTGCAAAGTAAAAAAAAATTCTGGTAATTGAAGTAGGAAATTTGATGCAGCAAGGAATGGAAAGTAAGAAAAAGATTGAAGTTGAAGAGCTAAAGAATGTAAACGAATTTGGTGATGGGGTTTCATGGTATAGAGGAGCAATGCTAGGGAAAGGAAGTTTTGGGTATGTTTATGTTGCTAATTTGAAGAACCCAAAGTCGAAAAATCGATACTTGCCATCAGTTATGGCTGTGAAATCGGCTGAAGTATCTGTTTCAGGTTCAATTCAGAAGGAAAGGGAAGTTTTAAGCAATATCAAGGGTTGTCCTTACGTAATTCGATGCTTTGGGGATGAAACTACGAATGGTAATAATGGTGTGATGGCGTACAATTTGTTGCTCGAGTATGGCTCTGGTGGAACCCTAGCTGAGAGGATCAACAAATTAGGGAACAGAGGGTTGGCTGAATTTGAGGTGAGGTTGTATACGAGGTCTATGCTTAGAGGGTTGAATCATATTCATGCTATTGGTTATGTTCATTGCGATATGAAACCTGAGAACGTCTTGCTTGTGCCGAGTTCTAGTAATGGAAGTGTTGAATTTAGGGCAAAAATTGGTGATTTGGGATTGACGAAGAGAGAAAATCAGAGTAAAAAGAGGAGATTAGAGCCTTATTGGAGAGGTACTCCGATGTACTTGTCGCCAGAAGCTGTAGCTGATAATGTGCAAGAGTCTCCTGCTGATATATGGGCGCTTGGGTGTATTGTTCTTGAGATGTTAACGGGAAAACCTCCGTGGGATCGAAAGGATGCTGAGGATGTACTCAGGAAGATTGGGGAAGGACATGAATTGCCTGAGATTCCAGGGGATTTGTCTAAGGAAGCGAAAGATTTCCTTAAGGGCTGTTTTGTGAGGAAGCCTACGTATAGATGGACTACTGAAATGCTGTTAATTCATCAGTTCGTTGAGGGTTTAAGTGATGATGATGATGGAGTGGAAGAACGACAGGAGGTTGAGGATATAAATGAAGTTGATTCTATGCAATTGGTTACTGAGACGGACGATGAAGTTTCCTATTCTCAAGAAGATTGGAGCTGCATTTCTGAAGAGGAATCCGTTGGTTACTGGTCGGAAGATGATACAGAGATTACGGAGGATGAAGTAGTCTCTTGTTTTGCTGAAGAAAGGATGAGCATTAGAAGCTCTAGCATTGATAGTGGTTTTAATAGTATGATTGATACATCAGCGCAAGTAGCTTCAAGGAATCCATCAAATAATTCGTCGAAATGTCCATTAAAATTTACAATTCCTGTTGGTGTCTTAGCACTAGGTGGTAGGAGGGAGATATGATTTATTTATACCTTATTTGGCTACACTCTCTGTAGATTCTATGCAACTTATATTGTCTGAAATTTAATGATAAGTTTTTAATTCCTATATCCTTTAAGTCGCCATTTTGCTCAACCTTTTAACTTTTCTGTTTCCAAGTCCTAAACACACTGATTTTTTGTTTGTTCCTCCTTGTTTTCTTAAACTTACCCTTCCATTTCTGGATTTCATTTGCATAATGAACGCATATATGTTAGCTCAGCTTCATTCTATCAGACAATTGTTGTTCGGCAACTAAGCACTTTACATTATCTGGAGTATGCGCTTGAATCTAAACTTTAGATTACTAGCTTGAAGCATATTTTCCTCTTTGGTTATTGTAGCTATTATATTAACCACTTACTTCTCATGCTTATTGTAGGAAGCTGGCTGGATAATCAGGACTTTGATCACCATTGTCTCAAGGCACCGTGTTTCTAGAAGAAAATCTTGATAAATCTAGTGTTTTCAATTTTATCACTGTCGTCTGTCTGTTTATCTTGAAATTCATGAACCACCTAATAAGTTTATGAAGATTTCCATAACCACCGTTTGACAAAAAAATTCTGATTGGAGCCAAATGCTCACTGCAGTATGCTTATCTGAAATTTCATGAATTATATTCCAAATTATGTGCATCGTGTTCTTTTACTAGCCCCTCTTTCTAGGACTAAAGACAGTTATCCGGTCATTCTTTTATCACGATTTATGCATTGCCTATCCATTTGAGGTCAGTTATAAACGCTTAGATTCACTTTAGGAAAGGAAGAACGGATAGGTACAGAGAAGTAGGAAACTTTAGTTAGCCATCTATGTTCAATGATTAAGCAGCCTAATTTAGTGACTGAGGATTTCTCCATTTACATCATGTCATCTTTGCAGATGTTGTAGTAACAGTGAATCTTTTCATCATTCATGAACATTGTTACCGATAATGTTATGTGTAGCACAAGTATACTGTTCTCTGGATGACACTCACATGTCAAGCTCGTGATTTAATCATAATAGTTTTATCTTGTTGAAAGTGCAGAAGAATTCTGTAAGCTGTCCCTGAAAAATTCTATTAGAATCAGAGAAATTCAAACGAAGTGAGTGAGCAGGAAAACTATTTAAACCTTGTGCTGTTGTGAAGAACTAAAAGATCTTGCCAAGATCGACTCCTGATATTTTCCGTCATTCCAAGTTCTGTTAAGCTCATTTCTCCTCATTTGCCTCTAAATTCGCAATTCAGTTAGTTTCCTTGTGTCACAAGACAAAATTACTTGTGCAACCCCTAATGAAGTAGTTATTTTCAAATTGTAGTTCTTAATTTGTTACTTAGATAGTGCTCATCTCGTCTGGATGTTGAAATGCAAGGGGAGTCGTTGTCCCTTCTGTTCTTCTCACTTCATGCTTTATAATCCATTTTACAGAAACTTAAATGATATCAAGACGAGGGATCATGGAGGAAAATCAGCTGAATCAAAATTGCTGCTGAGGCGGAAGTGAATTGCAAGCCTGATGAATGACTGATTCCAATGTTGATTGTGCTGATGATGATGAGGCGCCACGTACCATAAGGTATTATGTATATTCATAGTGAGAAGGAACTGCAGGTATTGCATCGATCTACTTCATATTCCGGAATGTAACTACTTCCAGGCATGCATGTTCCTCTTTTCCTTCTATGCCTTTTAGACAGGACTTTCAAGTCTCACAAAGTACTTACCATCTGTTTTTTTATACTCTTAATTACTTCATGCCAGCTTTTATTCTTGTTACTTTATGTACTTGTCTTGGTTCAACAGAGATTAATCATGTGGAAGTCGATTGAATTTTCTGGTGAAACAGAGTTGGCATATTCATTCTTCATTTTTTGATGTCCCTCTGTGGGATAAAACGCTCTTTATCAAAGGTGATTCTATACTCAAAGTTCAAACCCAAGAGGCCGAGACCTCTATAATTAAGGATGGAGGATAAGAGAAGTACTTATCACTCTATTACAATCTTTTGGCTGTTCTTTCAAGTCAAATTGCACGCACTTCTGTAATACTTAATTATCTTAATCAAACTAGAAGTAGTCACATTTTCCCTTTACTCTAAGTAGGAATATTTTATCAAAGTTGCATTGCCAAAATTAAATCAAAGATAAATGGTAGGCTCTACATGCGTGCAACTATCAGAAAATTGGCTAAAAAGAAAAGCATCATATTCCCTTGAATTGTGTTCATATCACAATTAAAGAATTAGGTTCCAATAATATATGGATTTTGCACTTTTATATGTCTCATCCAACTTCAAAAGTGTCTATTAAGAACTCTCATTCAAGGTCTATGAAGAAGCAACGTCTAAAATATTCTTTTTTTATCCCTAGAAACAACTAGAATTAAGCACCGACAAGAGCTACATGATCTTATCTTGCTATAGTTGTTCTTTTTTAAAAGAACAGTGTGAACTGTGAAGTGTACTCCTCATTTTTTGAGCTAGATTTTGGGTTGAGTTAGACACGCAAGATCCATCACGTATGTTAACAAATGGAAGTTAGGGGTAGAAAAAAAAATACAACTTAGTTTTACTTTTTACGCAAATATTTGGAACGTTAAGAACACAAAATTGTGTAACCATGAAACTCCCCCATTAAACACATTAACGTTACGTCCTTGTAAATTAAAATGGTGATGAAATTGAGTTTAAATTACATGCTATTAAAAAAAAAGTAGACTACAGGTAATTGTCTATATATTATCTACAATATGTGGTAAATAAAATGTTATAACATCAATACTTAATACCAAAAAAAAATCAAGAGATAGTAACGTCAGTTTGTATAAGCTAAATCCAATACTAAAAGTTTAGGCTTTTAAGACAAGCAAGTCATGTTTTCCAGCTCCATTTCTGGGGTTAGGGCATATTATAACATACTCTCTCTGTCCCTAATTACTTGTCGACTTTTCCTTTTATAGTTGTCCCTAATTACTTGTCCATTTTGACAAATCAAGAAAGAACAATTTTTTTTTTACCTATTGTACCCTCAATATTAAATGACTAATTACTTTGAAAAATGCAGAACTTTTCATCCACTTCATAATTAATAGAGGTAAAATGGTAAACTCACTATGTCATTAATTGATTTCTTAATAGGTGTGTCAATTCAAAAGTGAACAAATAATTAGGGACAGAGGTAGTATCAAGTGAAATCCCACAAAGTGAAAGTCGAGGCATATATGCCCTTACAAAAAGTGAAGGTGGAGAGCAAGAAAGAGGAATAGAAAACATGCAAATAACATGTACACATTGATCCCTATATATATATAGTGATCATCAAGAGAAATAAGTCACATCTTCATATTTACACAGCAATATCCCCAGAATTCTCCACCCTTTTTCAACAAATGAAGAAATTTGGTTTTGGTCCTCTTTTTGTCATCGTGATTTTGTTATGTGCAATATTAGCCTTAACAAGTTATACTACATCTGCTTCTGAAATATCTCATGATGCAACAACAAACAAAATTATCAATGGCACTGTCCAAAAACAAAACTACATTTTGGGACAGCAGATCAGAGAAGTAGTAATTCATCGTAGAGCTCGTCCTAATAGTAGTTCTGCCCCATCCATCAACAAACACCCCTTCTTCATCTTTGCCTTCATCGTCTCTCTTCTGATCGCCATTTAATTATCATCACTCATTGTTAATTTTATATGTATCTATATACTCGTTGTAACTAAAAATTCTGGCTCTGCTAACGACTTGTTTTATTTTATTGTAAGCTATTAATTCTATACATGTGTATGATTGAAATGCCGTGTCTTATAATATAACATGTTTCTATGATATTTGACTTGTCAGTTGTTGTTTTTGTAATCCTTTTTCTAAATTTCTTAGATTCACACATTGTACGAAAAGTGTGCCATGCATGTTGATTTTTATTAGTCCTAAATATAAATAAATGGAGGGGACAAGAAAATAAAATCTTCAAGGAAATTAAATGTGTAAACGGCCAGTCTCTCACAATGACTTGACTTCTCAAACTCTTGCTTTTTACATTTTTCATATTTATTACATCGTTTCTTTTTATTTGTCATGTATACTAAAAACACTTATTTTAAAATAATTGTCAATTTTAACAATCCAGAAAAAATTAATTTTTTTTCAACTTTACCCTTAACATTAATTATTCTAGAATTAATTAGACACACATATGTAGATAAAAATTATAAAATTAATAAGGAATTAATTGGTTAAACAACACTCCTTATTAATTTTTTCCTTAAGATTGTGTCAAACTTTGACAATTAAAAATGAACAAAGAGATTAATTATATATACATGTGCGTGTATTTGTCACTAACTAAATTTTATTCAAAAGTTCATCTGGAAAAAATTACTGTATATTACTCCCTCTGTCCCAATTTATGTGACACATTTCGCTTTTCGAGAGTCAAACAGTTTAAGTTTGACCAAGAATTTGCTCACGAAATCTTCAATTTTTTAAAAATGAAATTTATATATTTGTAAACTATATTAAATGTACTATAAGTCTCAATAATTGATAATTCAAAATATTTAAAAGATATATGAAAAATTTACGGTCAAAGATAGACTTGTTTGAATCTCGAAATCCAAAATGTGTCACATAAATTGTGACAGAGGGAGTAATTATTATTTCATGTTATATATAGTAAATAATTACAAGTTATCACTATGTAATTACTAGGGCAACTTAGTAGGACTGTAGGAGTAATAATTACATGGTGGTTTCCAAATAATTAATGAACAATTTTCTCAGTGCCTTCCTTCTATGATTTCTTGATTATGCTTATATTTACTTCTTTAAATAAGAATAAATTCGGAAATCATTACTAATATCTTTGTGATTATATAAAAAATATTTATTTTAAATTAGATATAAGCCCATATTAAAGATTCAGACTATAATCAAGGGAAGAATCTTATATAGACAAGTTAAAGCGTATACTCTATGAATAATTTCATTTAACAATTTGAGATTAATTAACTATCTAAACTTTTATTTTGTTGAGAGAATTCGATTTCTTATCTTATAATCCCTCTTAATTCTGATATTTTCCCCTTAAAAAAAAGAAGAAGTATCTCTTTGTTAGGATATTCTTGCATAAAGGAAAGACTCCATCAACTAGTAGTCATAATAAGGGAAATAACTACTAGACAAATTTCTATCCACCAACTTGTTTGAAGCTAATAAATTGACTAATAAGAGTAGATATTTTCTCTGTACCAAAAAAACAGAGTAGATATTTTCGCATAATATCTTTGTAGCAGTAATGATTTATCGGAAATAATTTTTCTACTTTCACAAGGTATAGATAATTTTGTATATTTTATTTTTTTGAGACTATTATTTATGAAATTACACTGAACATGTTATTGTAATTCAATTAATGAGAACTTTTAAAAAGAAAGTTACTTTGTTACATTCATTTAAATTTATGCGTCTTAATTTAATTGGTCAAAATTTTAAGAATATAAGAAAGACTTAAATATTTTGTGATTATAAACTAAAAATACATATAATATTTGAACTATTCATTGAATCTCATGAATTTAAATATATAATTTCATTTCTATTAGACTTTTATTTATTAAGAATAATAAAAAGAGAATATTGACTTTTTAAAGTTATTAAGTATAAATTTTTTGATTCTTTTTTTAAAAAAATATAAGGAAGTCACCATTTTGAAAATATACCAAAGTGGGATGGACCATAATTTATTTATTCAAAAAAAAAAAAAACAGAAATTGGGGAGGAAGTCAAAAACGAAATAGAAGCAGTTTAATAAAACAGAAAAAGCATAACATGATTCCACGTCACACCAAACCAATGGCCAAAGGTCGGATAAGATCGTGAAGAGCCGTTCAAATTATGTAAGTATTATTTTAATCAAGTATTTAAACACATAATAAAAGGTTTATAACTTTATATACACCATTCTAGTTTAAATTTTGATAAATATTAATGCATATTCTAAAATAACGAATAGGTAAATAAGTTAATTACTTAAGATATATTGTCTTTTTTAATTATGTGTGTTTGATTATGCCTTAAATTTTTCTCTCTATATTTAGAAAGTTTGATTTAAGAAATCATTATCCTAATAAATTTAGGAAAGGAAAAAAATATATTATTCTCGTAAATCGGAAGAACTTCTCTATAAATAAGAATTGTAATTAGGAAATCATAAAAGAATTATATACATCTTCTCTTCGGTGGTAAAAAAAATCTCTCTACTATCTTTTCTCTATTTTTGTTGTGTGGGATTATATACTAGTTAACCGTACGATCTAAATATTCATTAGCCTCGAATCTCGATAAGTCATAAAATTTCAGATGTATTTTAATTATTTTTCTTAAAAGTTTACTGACACGTCACCTCTTCATCAACCACTATCATCATACCATTTTTTTTTTCTCTTATCCCTTTTTCTTCTCTTTTACACTTATTTAAACCGACTCTGCTTAACGCTAACAAACATCTTCCTATTCCACATTCTCTTCCCCTGTTTTTCCATCTTGTTGACCTTTATATGAACAATTATTATTCTTAATAATATATTACTCCCAAAACAGTCTCATTCATATTTGGTTTGCCGTATTTGATCCGGTCTCGTTGAATACTTCAATTAAATCATAATCTATTTAAACATCGTGTTCTCTGGGGTTTCCTTACTATCACGTTAAAATTCAATTGTTCTTTGAAAAATATCTGCGTAATTTGAAAGAGGAAAAATAAAAAAATTCAATGGCGACTGCTATTGGAATGATGAGGAATGTTGGGGGTTATGGGTCTGCCTCTGCTTCATGGATTCGCTTGAAGAATTGCGCGAACAAAAAGACGAAGAGGGGTGAGAATATTAAATTTGGGGTTACTTGTGTTTATTCACCTTCTGTGACTGATCCTTATAAGACCTTGAGGATTCAACCTGATGCTTCTGAATCTGAAGTCCGAAAGGCTTTTAGACAGCTCGCTCTTCAGGTATAATTTTTTCTCTCTTCTGTTATAAGAACAATTACTCGGTAGCTTGTGCTGGTACGAGGAAGCAGGTATCTCGTAAAATTTTAGGGAGGAGGAAGGGGAAACAGGGGGATTCCCTATAATTTATACGGCAATGTAAAATTGAATTCTCACTAAAAATAAAATGAAAGTTTAAGTAGTCAATCAATTGAGTTACTAAGATTTTCGAAATGTTTTGATCCTGCTATTTTAGTTTTTGGTGAGGCTCGACATTGTGAATTAACAAAAAATTGTTTGATTGAATTTCAGTATCACCCGGATGTATGCAGAGGAAGTAATTGCGGGATCCAATTCCACCAAATCAATGATGCATACGATGTAAGTTTATTACTCGAAAAGACATTTTTTTGGTTTATTTTATTTTAGTTTTTCTCTTTTTACTAATTTATTTATTTTCGTGTTTTATAGTAGTTTATAAAATTGTGGATGATATGTTGATTTTAATTTAAATAAAAGAAGTTTTGTGAATTAAGCAGAGAATATAGGAACCAAATTGAGGAAGATAATGGTTGGATTCTTGATTGTGAGATTTGTATTTTATAATACTCTTCCTAATCTATCCTTATAATAATTAATTAATTAATAGTAATAAGGAAAAGTGGGTTTTCATTTACCCCACTAGATGAGCTTCAGGGGATTATAAAACATTATTCAATAAACAAATACTTTAAGTAGGTATCAATCAATTCATACTTGAATTATTTAATCTTGTAGGGAACCTGTGAGCATTTTTTAGGCAAAAAGTCCTTTTCACTTTTGTTTGAAACTTGAGAGGTGCCAATTACGTTATCTAATAATAAGTCACTATCCCATTTTCAATTATTAGACTATTACGTACTAGAACTTGTTTGTAGGTCTTATTTTGGAATCATGCTTGGTAATGGGTTATTTGATCTCGTTATAGAGTCTTGAACATTTCCAACGTTATGAACTAACGTTTCAGATTGAATTAGTTTTAGAATCCATTTTTCTTATCATAGAGTCAGAGTTAGATCCATCCATACTTATGATTTATCTGATGATTTGCCCCATCTTATAATGTCCGCGCCCCAATTCTAGGTGTGTGAGGGTGTATGAGTTCCCATATCCAATTTTGGCCAATTTTTACCTCATGAATTTCATTTACTTATCAGTTTAGCTCTGTTCTGATGTGTGATTTTTGATGCAGACTGTGATGAGTAACTTGAGAGGTGAAACAAAGAGTGCAGAAATGGAGATTTACGAAGAATATGACGATGATGATGAATCCATGAGAGGAGTGAATGATCCAGATTATGATATGTGGGAAGAATGGATGGGATGGGAAGGAGCAGGCATTCGGGATTATTCTTCTCACATCAATCCTTATATATAATTTTTTTAAATAAACGTGGTGTATGGATCAGCTCACATGCCCGTTTTATCTTTAATCTGGATCATAATGTTTCTGTCAAATACCCCAAAACCCATCCATCTTCTTCAAACTCAAAGATGGTTCGAGGTTTCTGTATATACTCAAAGGAGGGAATTGTATATTTTGCACATAGATGGAAGTCGTTCCTCCTCTGTATTTATCAATTCTAACCATGCAATGATATCAATGTGAAGTACTTATATTACTGGAAAATATTATTATATAGTTCAGATTCCTAAAATAATTATGAAGATTATAGCTTTGACAACTTTTAATTCCTCAATGTTGCTCTATCTAATTGGATATAGGTTTGATGTTTTGTTGTTATTATTATTACTCTTGATGATTTGGAGGGACAAAGAGTTGAATCTCAGTGAATCGTGACAACAAGATCACTTTGTCACTTATAATAGTCCGTTTGCATAATGAAATAGGTCGATATGAATTGAATATAATAAGTTGGAATCCAAAAGGTTCAATTTGTAATTAAATTAAAATTGACATTTAAACGACAATGAATTTAGGCAATTTTAGACAAATAAAATCAAACTGAATCAATAAATGAACATAACAACTTGTACAAAACAAATGTCGTTGAATTAGGATGATTAATGGTCTAACATCATCTCAAGTTTGAATAAATTAGACAAATTTTGCTTTTGAATTAAAACTAGACACACTATAAATGAAAAACAATAATTTTCTTCTGTCCAATTTCCGGATATTAATTTATGATTGCGATAAAAAAATTATAAGTTTTGAATTAGTCAAATGCACCTTAATTGTCGTAGGACGTAGGCTATGATGTGTGAGGAGTCCATTTACTACTACTACCTCTGGTCCAAACATTAAATTGTCATCACATTAATCTATTATTGAACATGAATAAATATAGAAATGAATAATTAATTTTCCTTTGATCTTCAAATGATAATTATTTTGAATCAACTAAATTTAATAAGCATGATAATTAAAATGAAGCAAGTTGAATCTATCTATCAATCTGAAGTCTCTTTCTAAGTGAAGCAAAGCCGGTGGGGCTGATGGGTGATGACTGATGACTGATGCTGGGATGTACATTAATAAGGAGCTCTTTCAATTTAACTTTATTTATTGCAGATGAAGACAATATTATTGGTGTCACTTTCGACCCAAAAAATACACATTAAATTGCAACGAACAACTATTGATGGGTTTAATTGGCAACACACATCATTTATGACCTTTGGGACTGGGATGCGTGAATCATGTCGTTTTGGTTGTCTATCTATATCTAATGAGAGAAGATTGAAAAAAAAAAAAACGTCATAGAAGAAGCACTGTGCCAGTGCAAACAAAAACACGATATTAAAAGTGATAAATAAAAATATAATAATAGAACCAAAATAATAATAATAATTCTCTCGTTACAAAATGGCGGACAAGTTTCGGGAGGTGGTAGAAATTTGTACTTTCTCCATACTGTTGCTTTTAATTTTAAAAAAGTTATTTTAAAAATAATCTCCAACTATTTATGTCATTAACATTTAATAGTAATTTTTAATGTTGTTCAATTATAAAGAAATTATCTTACTACTAATAAGTATGAATAGCTTAATAATTTATACTACTTTTTTTTAATGAATATGAAAAAATCAAAATGATAATTAAATTGAGACGGATGGAGGAAATAATCACAAGAAAAAAATTGTTGAGTGGTTGTCTATAAATGATGATACTATGGAATATACCAAAAAACTAAATACATATCCATTTCACATCGTAATCCTAGCTATCAATAAATTAGGCTTAAAATTATAAAGCAATCGTGAATTCGAACCTAGTAAATATAAAATATTACTAGGTGATTTTATTCTTTTTATCGATTTATATTTTGATGATAGTTTTACTCGAACACTTATATTGATACAAGTGATATACATAGTATAATATTTAATTTAGGTGCAATGTAATAAAAAACCCACCGTTATCTTTAAAAATATATATATGATACCTATAAATTTATAATGTTTATGTCAATTTCGTGTTAATTAAGCAGCACGAATCCAGCCTAAATAATAAATAAATAAAAATTTCTGAAAGTTAGATGTAAAAGGAATAATATTCAGCCACATATAAATAAATACAAAAACAGAAGATATAAAGGAGTAAGAAATACAATTTTACTTTTAAGAATTTTTTTTAGATTTTCTGCAAATTACGTAAATTAGTACTGTACTACTACTACTCCTTAGGGCTGAGAAGAAATCCGTACACTCATTGCTCTATAGTCTATACTATTATATCAGCTTTGGTCGGGTGCCTGACTTCTACGTTTTTCCCGGTCGGCGATTTTCCGGCGTCGCATGTGGCGGCGGAGCTACAGTGGCACCTCTGACGGAAACCCTAAATAGTATAATCGGGTCGATAATTGGACTGATTCTAGGCCGCAATATCAAATGAGGGCCCGGTTGATTGGATGACCACCGCTCTCCCGATCTACAGGTGAAGGTTCCCTCCTATTTTCATTTTCGTTGATGATTTACAATAAGCTTTAATTCAATTGCTCAAGCTTGATTTTTTCATGTTAGTTAGTTTCAAAGAAAATGTTTTTCTGTGGAAAATACTTTCCGTTTTAATTCAAATGTTTTATTTAGGAAATCAATTTCTGGTGTTGGATTGGGTATTAAAGTAGCTGACATGTAGTAATTGTACCGGTGTAGGACTTGGTATGAGAAAACTGTTTGCTTGATAACTTTTTGAGTTTTGATTAAAACAAGTAAGATTGAGTAAGAGTTGGACCTTGGACGTTTGTAGATTGAGTAAAAATGGTATCTTCTTAAGTGAAGAAGTCATTAGAATACATATTCACATAGATTGCAAAGGTAACTAAACAGTTCTAGGGAACATTCTCCTTCGTACCTAATTCTTTCTTGATGTCATTTAACATATCTTTCAGAGTATCTAACAACTTATTTCACGTACACTGATTTGGAATGCCGTTAAAACCAAAAACTAATCTAGCCACGAGGTATTGTGTTGTGTTACAGAACTTGATAAGGTAACATAATTATTATCCATCTGCCAAGATTCAACTTATTAGAGACTGGGCTGGACACATAGGTAAAAGCAAAATGATATTCGATACTTTCGAGGAAGCTTCTGAAGCTGAATGTAGACCAACTGTGTTTTTAAATACATTTGATGATGTGTATAGAGTTAGTATTGAGGTCTAGTAGGCAACTTCAGCCATTGAAGCTTCATGTAAGTAAAGGCTGGCATAATGGACCAACTTATCTTACTACATGGCCTAACAAACTCGATTAAACTTAAAGACGGAGTCAGTTGAGAATTATTGCTGGGGATGGAGGTTTCTTTCACAGTTATTAGATTGGGTTTTCCAGTTCTTTCTTCTTGAAGCTCATTAACTTCTTCATTTGTTCCAGATTCTAAAATCTTCATTGATGGCTGAAATAAAAGAACGCTTGCTTCCACCAAAACCTGCATCAGCAGCAAATCTTAGAGAAGTATCTTATAGGCCGCCTACCTCTGGTCGTCAACCTTTTCAAGGTATAGATGTCTTGGGCCTTAAGAAGCGAGGTCAAGGTCTTCGATCATGGATTCGGGTTGATACATCTGGCAATTCCCAGGTCATTGAGGTTGACAAGTTCACTATGATGCGTCGTTGCGATCTTCCAGCTCGTGATCTACGTCTATTAGATCCATTGTTTGTTTACCCATCAACAATCCTTGGCAGGGAGAAGGCAATTGTTGTAAATCTTGAGCAGATTCGATGTATCATTACAGCTGATGAGGTTCTCCTATTAAATTCTCTCGACAGCTATGTCCTGCAGTATGTTGTGGAGCTGCAGCGGCGGTTGCAAGCTGCAGGAGCAGGTGAGGTTTGGCAGTCAGAAGGTGAGTTGAGCAGAAGAAGAGGAGGCAGGAATATTGAGAATATGTTTGGCAATCCATCACCGGATTATTTGCCCTTTGAATTCCGTGCTCTTGAAGTTGCACTGGAGGCAGCTTGTACTTTTCTTGATTCTCAGGTATGTAGCAGAAAAGACCATCTTGGGGACTTTGCTTTCATTTACATTAGAGTATGACTGTATGAGTATATCTGTATATGGTACAAGTTTGGCAATAAAAATCTGGTAAGAACTTATGTCTGAGTAGCCTCAAGTTACATTTCACCTGTTGATATAGATATGCCTTAATGCAATACTGTGCAAAGTCAAAGGGCACCGATAGCATTGGTTGCTTTGGGAAGAGAAAGTTATAAAGATAGTTCTTCCAATTTTCCAAGGTAATAGCTTGAGTTTCTTTTATTTTCATATCCGCGAAATCCTCGAGGGTCAGTGGTGGTGCATGGTTTGAAACTTGATGGATAATGGGGCTTCTTCTCTACCCTTCCCCACTCAAATATCAGGCAAACCTGCGGCAGGATTCGAACCCATGACGTGCACCTGACTGACACATCACAAGCCGCACTCTTACCATTAGACCAAAGCCTGGGGTCCAGGAAATAGTTGAGTTACCGCTCAACATACTTAATAACCCTATATTCTTGCCTTCCACACATATTATCTCCAGCTGATTCAAAGCTTAAATATCATTTTAAATGTTGGAAGTATCTGACTGGACTAATATCTGAACTTAGGTTATAAAAGAGTTGCAGAGTGGTTACGCTGCTCAATTTCGTTTGGTTGCATCTCTGATGCTCTTGGGGAAATGGAGATGATGGTAAGTTGACCTCGACAGAGCACCGAGCTCAAACCAAAAACCCCTCCTTTTTATCAAAAGGAGAAGAAAGAACATAATGGTTAACTAGTCATCAACAGGAGGTCATAAAACAAAACTAGTTAATAGGAGAAAGCTCTGTAGCTTGGATGCCTAATAGAAGTTGGGAATCATTATATTCACTTGGTCTAGTCTGAAACTCTGAATTGGTTTATAAATATGTGACAAAAGCTAGTAACCACTTCACAGATAATTGTATGAGCATTAGAGCATCATTTTTAGATTTGCAGAAGAACTACGTTTTAAAAGCTAAAAAAATATGTTGCAGTTATTATATCTTGTTTTGTTTTGTGTGTTTTCATATGATTGTCTTGGTTTCATTTTTTTAAATTATAGTTTGTTTTAGTTGCTCATTTTGGACAAAAAGCAGAGGTGGTGAAATAAAATGGGCAGAGAAGCTAAGATGTAATTTGGTGAATTAACAAGTCTGAAAAGATAGTTGGCGGTCTTGAAGTTTGTGTTGTTGAATATGGCCCACTTCTCATTATTTCAACTTTCATATAGGATAGCTCCATTAGGTACTAACATCTCTTCCTGAGAGTCCAAAATCACATCAGTCATAAAATAGGATGGGAGGAGTAATTGGTAAAGAGGCATATTCACGATCCAGACAAAAATTGATTTGTCATTACTGACATGCTGTTGACTGAACCTTATCAAATAAAAGACCAGCTGTTGACTCTTAGCTGTCGCTCAATTATCCAGAACATCTTTAGAAAATACCATTCCTGTAGGAAAACAGCATCATAAACGTCTGTCTTTCTTGATTTTGCACTCATGGAGAAGATAGTTCTATTTCATGACTATTGATGTTTCTCTTTGTTGCAGCTGTTCATCTCGATCTGCAACTTGTGTTAGTTCTAATTTGAATTTTTTGTGGTTTTGAGTTTTTCCAATACCTCTGGAGGATCAAGTGGTACTGTAATTTCAGTAAGCCATTTATTTAATGGAATTTAGCAAAAAGGTTCACAGCGAAAAATGATCTAAAACAGTGTCAGTCCAAAGAAGAGCAGTGAGAGAGATTCGCAATTATGGCTCATTGATCTCTTTGGTCGTATTTGTATGTGTTAAATTAGGTCTTAGGCCTAACTCACACCCTAAAAGCTAGCTCAAAGGGAGGAAGATTGCCCAAGCCTTATAAGAAGTCCACCCATCTCATTAACCACCGATGTGGGACTTTTGTCATTCTTTAACAGGCCACCTCACGCCCAGTGCTTAGCATCTGGTGCGTGGGCAATTTTGATTTTGGGGGCCCCAACATCGGGTGAGACGGGCCCTGCTCTGATACCATGTTAAATTAGGTCTTAGGCCTAACTCACACCCTAAAAGCTAGCTCAAAGGGAGGAGGATTGCCCAAGCCTTATAAGAAGTCCACCCATCTCATTAACCACCGATGTGGGACTTTTGTCATTCTTTAACAGTATGTGTGGGAGGTACTTCTCTGTCGTACTACACAGAGATTGATAAAGAAAGCAGGACAAAGAGAATTTTTGTTGGTTGCCCTTAACCTTGAAAACTGCCATGACTATCCATGTGATGAAATGCATGATGCAAGGATCCTTGCTTGACATTGTAAACGTGTAGACAGCCTGATTGAACTTGTATCTATGGCCAAAAAATACTAGTTGACACTAGATATCAAGAGATAATAGAAACAAGTTTTGTGGATTTCATAGTTTGCACATGTAAATGTTGCTACAATGAGCTTGAACTTATTTCGAAGAGAAAGAAGGATCTTACAAGCAAAATGTAATTAAAACTCATTTTGGAACAAATATCAGTTTCTTGAATACCTTCAACAAAATGCAAAATCCATATTGCAAGAACACTGGTACCGACTTGAGCACCAAAAGAACCACTGAAATGACTAACTGTGAACGAAGTGTGGTGTTACAATTTAATATATATGGTCATGACCTAGAACAAGTTGAATAAACAATTGTAACAAGTATTCTACAATAGGATATTCATAAGGTGGATAATTTTCTGGATAGTTCTGTATTATTTGGTTTGCGTCAACCCAAGATTTTGATTTTGTTTTCTTTCCAAATGATCAGGCAGCAGAACTAGAGATTGAAGCATACCCATTGTTGGATGAACTAACATCTAAAATTAGTACCTTGAATTTGGAACGAGTTCGTAGATTGAAAAGCAGGCTTGTTGCTTTGACTCGTAGAGTTCAGAAGGTATCTTAACTACTTATTGTTTTTTTTGGAATTTCCAAGCACAAGTTACTGACTATATTATCTTAACTTCTCACCATCTGTAATCTAGGTTAGAGATGAGATAGAGCAGCTTATGGATGATGATGGGGACATGGCTGAGATGTATCTCACTGAGAAGAAAAGGCGGATGGAATTGTCTTGCTATGGAGATCAATCATTGCTTGGCTACCGGTCAACAGATGGTGCGTTGTCTTTGTCTGCTCCAGTTTCCCCTGTTTCTTCACCCCCTGAGAGCAGGAGACTTGAAAAAAGCTTGAGCATAGCAAGAAGCAGGCATGAAAGCATGAGAAGTTCGGAAAGTGGCACTGAAACTCAGAGTATAGAAGAACTGGAGATGCTCTTGGAGGCTTATTTTGTTGTCATTGACAGCACCCTCAACAAGTTGACATCGGTATCTTCTACAGTCTAATTGTGCATCCTTTCATCTTGTATTCCTTTTCCTAATCAAGCTTACTTTTTTCTGATACAGTTGAAGGAGTATATTGATGATACCGAAGATTTCATCAACATCCAACTGGTATGCATCATACATTCAAGTTGGTTTCAAATGGATTTTACTTTGCATTAAACCCTTGACTTGTTAAAACATGGAAGTTGTAAGATTAGACTAGTTAAAACACACAATTTATAATAATTTGATTGTTTTGTTTTCATGTATCATGGAGAATTCTTGTTACAGTAATTGTGTACATGTCATATTAACTTGATTGACGATATTTTATTTGCAGGATAATGTCCGGAATCAGCTTATTCAATTTGAGTTGCTACTTACAACTGCAACCTTTGTGGTTGCCATCTTTGGGGTTGTGGCAGGAATTTTTGGGATGAATTTTGAAATACCCATGTTTAATGAACCAAATGCATTTAAATGGGTCTTAATAATTACAGGTGTAACTGGAGCAGTGATATTCTTTGCATTTTTATGGTTCTTCAAATATAGAAGATTGATGCCACTGTAGATGCTCGAGAACACAGCCAATTGAGAATACACCCAGTGCAAGTAAAAAAGATGGCCTGCTGGTGATATTCGAAGCCATTTGACAGTGGATCCTATTTATGGAATAAATACACGAGCCTACGAGTTGTAGTACACACCACTAGCCTAATAGTAGCTTCAAAGTTGTAGTACATTACTCATTTATACTAGCATTGTATTCTTGGATTTCAAAAGAATGAAAATGGGCCATTCTTGTAAAAGCAACCAGCTTGAAAATGCCAAAAACTACGAAAAGTGACTTTGATCTGCATTCGAACTGTTTCAGTGTCAATAAAGTGAACATGAAGAGGAAAGAAAAATACACAATTGTTTCTCAACAAAATGATGTGCCCATATTAGCACCCTTTCTCTGTTATATTTTTCTCAAAATCAAGCATACCTTTTTTTACATGATTCGTAAATCGTAGGGTATGATCCAAAGTTAATCTTTGATAATCGAGATTCTAAACCAAATAAAAGATCTTCAAACTTTGAGTAATGCCAGCAACAACATTTTTTCATATTCAAGATTTGAACTCGAAACCTCTAGTTAAGAGAGAAGTTGCCCTATTCATTGCACCGACAAGTAAAAGTGAATGAAGGTGAGGTAGTACTAAATAGAAGATATTCTTAAGTTTATTTTTGAGTAATCAACATGGGTTGTGGTGCACTGATGGGAGTGTTTCACCCTTACAGAGGTCTTGGTTCGAACCTGGGTATGGAGAAAATTCTGATGGCACCTACACTGCGCGATCCGAATTTAGTCGAAGCTTCAATGTGTGCTTCCGGACACCGGGTGGGAAACAAAGTTTATTTTTTAGTAGAATAAAAATATTTGCAATAAAAGACCTTATCACCAAATCCAATGTTGGTTATATTTCCCTCCACTATCCACCACAACAGCAGCTAACCAACCAACCATTGCCATGGCCGTACTAACCACGGCCTTACAGTTACAGTCACTCCCTTCTTCCTTCCCTCTTCCTCGCTCTCCCTTTATCTCTTTTTCCTTTTCCCTTTCCCCCATTTGCCCACTCCTCCACTCTCCCAAAACCTCCGGAAGATCATCAGTACTCTCCTTTAAGGGAATTCAGTGCATCAAGAATGAAGTGGGAGCTGACCCAAAAAAAGGCGTCAGTGTTTACAAGCCTAAATCATACCAAGTCCTTGTTTCTGATGCCGCAAATTCGCTTTTTTATGCCCTAAATGACGGAAAGACCAGACTCGAAATTGACTTCCCGTAATTCTCCATCTCATTCTTCACTACTACTGATTAATGGTTGTGTGGGTGTTTTCAAGATTCCTATTTGACTGTTTTTAGCCCTCCTGATAGTACTTGTGTTATAGCTGTTTCATAAATTTCTGCTTGTTACTTCCAATAACTTCTCATAATTGAGTATTGGAATGAAATTGGGTCTGCTACTTTGGGATTGAGGTGTAGCAAAAGTAGTTGCTTTCAAGAATTAGTCTGTATTTTCTGCTGCGAGGTTTCCTTATTTGTGCTTCTTTACTTGTTACTATGTAGCAACTTGGAAAGTTGAAATTATTCCAACTCTAAATCACCCAAATGGAACAAAGTTGAAATCAAAACACTGTCAAGGCAGTGGGGGATCAAGTGGTGGGCTGGACTTGTAATCACTTTCTATATGAAAAAAAGGGTCCAAATGAGCACCTTCCTTCCACTAGGGAATTTCCCAGCATAAGGACATAATGTCTACAAGTATAATTTGTGGATTACATTTTTGTACATATGAATAGGTGACCTAGATTCTGTTGCAATTCCTAATTATTGTTTATTTGATAACTTTTTCAACTGATGAGTATGGTTCCTGTTATAGAAAATGACTAAAAGTAAAGGAAGTTGAGTGTTTATATTTTGTTTTCATTAAAGCTGAAATTTATGCTAAAAGTGATGAACACTTACCATAATCTCATCTAAAGTCTCATTTTTAAATCAGTTACAGATCATGGTGCCATCATATTTTAGATTGACGACTTAGGGTGTTAAGTTATATTTAATTTTCTCTGAAAATATTCAGCTGAATGTATGCTCTATTGGAAAATTTGTTATGTCCTGTATTTGAACAGATCCGTACTGTATTCCGGGATATGTTGGTATGATGTCATTTAAAATGAGTTCCTTCTCCCAAAGAGTAAGTCAGGTCGTGTTCCAAATCATAACACTTCAAGGTCTTTCAGGTTGTTGTCAGCTGTGTATTAACTTTTGACGTTGAATTGTCAATACATTCGTGAAGCTTGATAGGAATATAACCTTTTTGATTACATGCTTATTATTTCAATAATAAGTTTGTCATAGCTTCTTTCCTGACAACGTTTCCTGTTTGTTTCAACGCTCCATTGGTTTACATCTTCAGGCCCTTGCCCACCAGCATTTCTTCTTATAAGGTATCATTTTAACTTGTCATAAATTTTGATATTGTAAGTACCTTGCTGATGACATCATATTGTTGTCGGAAGTCATTCTATTTTTCTGGATAACTATCATCTCTCATATTTTTCATATTTCTAATTATGTGACCTTGCAATAAGCTCATCTCTCAAATTCCTGAAAATGTGAAGGGGTCTTCGGATGAGTTCAGTGATGCCAATATCCAACTTGTACTAGCTGTTGTTAAGAAGCTTCAGGAAAAGATGGAAACTAGAGCTTGTGTGGTGAGAAGAAACTTTGTCATTCTTTCTTTGTACAAGCTATGATTCACTGACAAGATCCCTCAATTTGTAGGTGTTTCCTGACAAACCAGAAAAGCGTAGGGCCAGCGATCTTTTCAAAGCAGCTCTTGACTCGGTACTGTTATCTCATTGTAGATTTCAATTTTCATTTCTGATGCTGTGAACCATAACATTTTGTTCTAGTAGGGAATGCCTTCTGTGTAAGTCGGGTGCTCTCATCAGTTGGTTTGTCTTATCTTAACCTCTCCTTGAAATTAGAGATGAATGATTAACTTTGAAAAAAAAATTTAGATGTTCATGATATAGTTCGATTCATCTTCTTTTTCTTTTTGCATTTTGGAGTTGTGTTCTTCCTGTCGTTTCCTCATTCTCGCAAATATCTCATTGAAATTATCATGCTTTCACTCTTTCAGATAGATGGCATTACCATTGGATCCTTGGATGATATTCCTGGGGGCGCTGTGACCTCATTCTTCAGATCTGTAAGGAATACACTGGACTTCGATTTTGAGGATGAGAATGAAGGTTAATTTCACAATCTAACTGTTCTTATGTTTCCAACTCCTTCATCAACTTAGCCACTGTTGCATAATAACCCAGTTCTCTTAAGCTGTGACAATAAATAGATCCATTTTGGTTTCCACATAAGCTTCCTTTCTTGTTCTTTTCCGGGAGAGGAGAGGGGAAGGGTGATGCAACATTCTTAGAATCTTGTCAAGTGTTTTAAGGATTTTAAGTCATTATGATACAAATTAGAAAGTCTACAAATGCTAGGTTACTGTATTGCATTTAACTTCAAAAGAACTCAAGAACATCAACAGATTAACATGAGTACATGCGTCTTGCACTGATGCTACCCAATCCTGTCTCAAAATCAGCTGGATCTTTTCTCCTTTAGCATTTGCAGTATTTCCCAACCAGTTTGTTTTAGTCATTGAAAGTATTCATGTAGGAAATCTTCTTTGGATAAAGTTATGCAGGTATTATATAGGAAGAAACAAAAATCTTAACCAAACATTATATATGCTATGCTAAGTTTTATACGGATATTAAGTCTCTTTAAAATATCAACCAAGCAATGTAATAAATTATGCAGAATTTTATACATGGATAGATTACTCCCGAGACACCAACCAAACGGGCCATTAGGATTAAAGTGGATCTAGCTGTTTTTTTCTTTTTACATCCATTGTAATTTTTTTGAAGCTTTTAAAGCAATTGATGGTTCCTTTCTCTTGTTTTATTAACACCTAGACCATTTACAAGGGCATAGTTACTCAAAGCTCAAAGGAATAGCTTGGTTCCGGGTTATTGCAATGGTCATCAATTTTTTACCTATGCTATGTGTACTATACCTATAAAGCTTCATTCATCTTTATTGTTTCAGGTCGTTGGAAGTCTGACCAGCCTCCTACACTTTATATATTTATCAACTGCAGCACTCGTGACCTTTCGTACATTGAGAAGTATGTGGTAAGATCTGTTGGTATTAGAAAGTCATGTTATCTAATTTTCACTTCCAAATTTGCAAGAAATTATCTCCAATAAAAATCAAACTTACTAGTGTACCAATGTGTGATCATCCTTATTCCAAATGTGTCATTTGTTCTGGGACATGTTTCCTTTGCTCTTACACATAGTCTACCTTAAAGTTGCTTTGAACACCCTTTTAGTATTCATTTTATTTGTTTATTCCACTGTACTTTTAAATAAATGTTTCTTCTCTGTATTTATTCAAGGGTTGATGATATTGACATCCATTGCATTGACAATGTACAGGGCAAATTTTCTACGTCAACCCCGAGCCTCCTTTTCAATCTCGAACTTGACACCTTGCGGTAATAAATAGTGTTTCCCGTCTTTGATGGATATTTTTCTGATTAATATATGTTATGGTTAGTTCCTCGATGATATTCTGATTAACAATAAATTTATTCGAAATTGCAGTGCTGACCTGGGTATTATAGGCTTTCCACCAAGGGAATTGCATTATCAATTTCTTTCTCAATTCACCCCCGTCTTTTATATTCGAACAAGAGAGTACTCAAAGGTGACAATTTTGTGATCTTGGTTTTATGTTCATCTATCTTATATTGACCTTGTAATTCTGTAATGCATAATTTCTTTTTTTCTTTTTCTCATGGAAGACAGTTGCAGTGGAACCTTATATAGTGAACTACAATGGAGCTCTCTTCCGTCAATATCCTGGTAAGTATTCATTCTTGTGGTTATACGCTTATTTAGGGATTCTGTTACTTCTGTTTCATTATTTCCCTATATTTATCGACTTCCTCTTCTTGTTTCTCAATTGAATTTCCCTCTTTCTGATATCAAAATATGAGTGCAGATTATTTTCTTGGTGTTCACTCCAGTAGAGCAATAGTTGAACAGAAATTTGAGGATAGAGTATACTAGTTGTTTAAGTATATTGAATATATGTGACTTGTATATATTTCTGACCCTTCTAAAGTTACTATATGCCAAGTCTATATTACGAGTGTAAAATAAATCTGATCCTAGGAACTGTTTTCTCACTTGAAAATGAGGTGAGAGAAGAAAATGTAAATTAGGACGACATACTGTCAAATTAATTATTTGCTTGTTATAGTTATTCGTGGAACTCCACAATATTAATAATAACTTCCCTTTTAAGAAAACTTAAATGCTCTAAATGAAACTGAAGTATTTGAAACTAGATATTTAACATCATGTAAGAGTAATAGATGCAACATTTTTTTGTTTCATTAGAAGTGTCTATGTCGTTTCTGATATTCAGGCTTCAGCACAGGTACTTTTGTAAGATTTTGTATGCACTAATATGGAATACTGACAACCTTTAGCTTTGTTTTAATTTTGCAGGGCCTTGGCAGGTGATGCTGAAACAGACAGATGGTTCTTTTGTTTGTGTGGCAGAAAGTGCAACTCGCTTCACTCTTAACGAAGTAACTATACATCTGATTCATGCAACTTGTTCTTCTTAATAACTTTTATGGTAAATAAGTTGCCCAAAACATGTTATGGCAGACCAAGGAAGAACTATTGAGAGTCCTCGGACTGCAAGAGGAGAAAGGAAGCTCACTTGAATTTCTCAGAAGAGGATACAAGGTCTCTTCATAGTAACTTTGAACTTACATAGTTTTTGTGCTTATTTGTGTTTTTCCCATCAACAACTACAGTTTCTTTCATCGAACGAATCTCTTCTCATTGCTTATCCTATGAAGATCAGTAAAATATGCAATAGATTTGAGAATATGTTTGACTGATGCTTAAATGCCTTGATGTAGACTGCGACCTGGTGGGAAGAAGATGTTGATTTAGAAGCATCCTCTGCATGGCGTAGTTGAACAGAAGAAGAGGATGGCGGGTGGGGTGGAGATTTATAACACACTCAGGTGGTGGAGGAACAAGCTACTAAATTACCAAATTTGTTGATCCAGCCGTAAAAATGCTCTTTGTATTTATTCTACTTTATAGTAACTTGTACTTCAACTAGAAAGAAGGTTGTCTTAAAGAAGTGACAAGTCCTTTAAAGTTTGTTGGGGCATCCCAAGCTATGAAAGAAAGAATTTGTGTTACACTTTATTCTCTTTTAGCTCTCTCATTGTTTAATTCTGTCTCTTCCTAAAGTGTAGGGCAAAAAGAGCCTCCATTCTCTTTGTTTCTTTAATTGTTCAACTCATTTGCACTTCTATCTAGTCTAATTTTTTATTCATCAAAATAAACAACTTTTTTGTATATTTCCGTATCATAAAATCTCATAATTTATGTTCAGACTGCATGAATTCAGTTTCTATGCCCCACTAGATATAAGTTCGATTAGTAAAGAACAAAAATTAAATGTGCAATTTTATGCATGTATGTACATGTCAATTTCTCTTTCCAAGGTGGTGTAATTTCTAGCAAGCCCAACAATATGGTATCAACAGATCGGCCCAAACCTATCAAAATATGCTGCTCCTGCGGACAACATAGACACGTTAGTGTTGTCGTCGAAAGGGACTTTCAGCCTTGAGGTTAAAGACACAAATAAAGTAAAGGAATACTTAGACAGAAAGGGGAACAATGGGATTATGGGCATGTTTAGCAGTGATATCACCATTTCCATTTTACTACTATCTCTGGACACATCCTCAAAAATGGATCGATCTCTGTGGAAGTGGACGTGACCCTTGCAAAGTTATGGCTATGGTTTCTCATTTTATAAAGTTGATCCAATTCATCTCACTCTTATCGGTTTCCACATTTTCATGGCCGCCTCCGCTTTATTTTTGGCCCCTTTTCATCTTTGGTCAGTTCCTTAATTTCAGGTCAGACCTCAAGCTCCTCTTTACTATGTTTTATGGTCATTCGACAATGTAAAGATTGTTCCTTTTTAATTTTAATTTGTTAATTTTATGAACATATACATTGGGATATTGTTGTTTGGTAGAAATTAGATTCTTGAATTTACTAGAATGAAAAATGGCATACCTAGGATTGGAGTGAAATTGGCATAAAAAAAACTGAATATATACAAAGGATTTGATTGTTCCCAAGGCTTTGGTTCAACGAGAAAGATGGTATAGAGCGGGATGTCTCGCAAGCTCTCACGTGTTGGAATCTTGATGCAGCGGAGAAATGATAGAGGGGTGGACCCATTCTCCATATAAAAGATTGATATTGCTGACACTAACTAATTTGAAATCGACATGTAATTTGTCGATGAGCTGATTGAAAAAATTGGATATCTAGGTTTATGTTAATCGTTGGCAATTTTTAATGCGTGGAGGAAAGGGATGTCGTAGCGTTCCTGCTTGTCATCAATTCACTAGGAACCAGTTAAATCATTATTTACTGAAGGAAAGCATCTTTGATGTAAGTTCCTCCTGCACTATTGAATCATGCTAGCCTCCGATAGACTAGTTTTGATGTTGTCATGGAGATTCAATGCATGCAAATAACGAAGTTGTCATATTGACAATTTGATGAAAACCTAGTGCATAGTTGTGCAAGCAGATCTAGGCAGAGGCAGAGGTAGAAGTCCAGATATGGGTTGTCTCAACTCAATATTTTTTGCTCAAATGGTGTAGTTATATTAGTAATTCCTTAAATATGTACAAACTAAATTTAGAACCAATTATTAGCGCTATCCAGAACTCATAAAGTTGAAATCTTGGCTCTGGTCTCTGCTGGAGGATTTCATTTGAACCAATAATCACTGCTTTTATATTTAACGTGTTAAATGGATAGCATGTACATAATGGTGATCACAGGTCCAATATGGACTACCCCATAGTATCTTCTAAAAGTTAA
This sequence comes from Solanum piurae, assembly GCA_029582685.1. Classification (NCBI taxonomy): domain Eukaryota; kingdom Viridiplantae; phylum Streptophyta; class Magnoliopsida; order Solanales; family Solanaceae; genus Solanum; species Solanum piurae. The sequence continues at coordinate 30,936 of JAJOOO010005611.1, read as the reverse complement.
TCAGCTGATGTGATCGGACTGAACTGGAATGATGAAATTTGAAAAAGTTAAGCTATCTGAGATTGCACTGGTTCATCAATCCTCTGAACTGATTCCACAAACCACTTCTCCTCTATAATATGAGTGTTTATGATCTGGCTGAGATATGTCTATAAACCTCTAAAAACCCCACATAAACAGCACACAGGAATCGTTATCTGCTTGGAATGGGCTATATAGCTTTAGATGCTCTGCCTGCAATTTCAAACAAACGCACTGAAGTAGTGATTCAATGATGCAAACTTTGACGTATCGACCAGTTTATTAATTAATGTCTCCAGAGATATGGGGGAGAATTAATTGATTTGGGCCCATCATTGGGTTACTGATCTTTACCTCCCACCTCAGTACTTTAATGGTCAATTTGTACTCAACTAAACTTTGTTCCAAAAGACTAAAAATCAAGGATAATTTGGTGAAGTCTGGTTGGGATGGGATAGAGAGTAAATATAGATATTTAGCTCTGATTAGAGTTCCGACCAATTGCACCCAAGGGTATGGCCTAGTGATCAATGAAGTGGTTGAGAACCGTGAGGTCTCTGGTTGAATTCCCTGCGGAAACAAAAAACACTAGGTAATTCTTTCCATCTGTCCTAGCCACGGTCATCAAAAAAAAAAAAAGACTTCCGACCAATCTTACTAAATAATACAGGTTTCCTCTATGAGTTTAAGTTCTGTACTATGAGGTAGTGAACCTCATAATCATTACTCTTCTATAGCCACTTGACCAAAAATATTTACAATCGTTAAGCCAAATACGTATATTATACATTAATTCTACACATATTTTCATCTGTCGGCTACTTTTTATGGTCAGGGGATATTTAAGTTAACTTCCCTGTTTAATACATAGATTATTTCTTCTCATAGAAGAGTAATGATTTTGAGGTTCACTAACTAACTTAAAACGTAGTTATTAACTATAGGTTTCTTTGGATCCTACATTCATATACTTTGTACAAGCATTAATCTAGAGATTATTTCCACATTCCAACGCAATAGAATTTGGAAGGCTTAAAATAGTAAAATGACTACGAATAGATAATTGGAGTCATTTGTCAAAAAGGAAAAAGTTCATTAGAATCACATCTTATTAGGTGTTTATTCAACACCTTAAGTTGAGTTTAGTTCAGAAACATAGTAGCAACAGAGATTAACCTGATTAAGAGCCACATTGATAACAATTATCGGATAGAGGCTCGCCATTTCGTTGGCAACTTTCAAATAAGAGGTCTGACATGGCACCAGCATTCGCTTTAGACTTCTATTTATTACTTTGTTGTTTTGGATATCATGATTCATATATTGAATGAAGCTATTTCTTGGTTCCATCTTATCAAGAGTGACTGCTATGTTAGACGTGCACTCCTATCGCTTGTCCATGTTTTACATTTAGTTCTTTACTCTATCGGGGCTCATGGGTGTAATAATTTACAAAACTGCAGGGTGTATCAACTGTTGGGAGAAGATGGCACTTACTATGGTGTACGCTTTGGGAAGAGTATCCCTTGGGTAACAGAGTTTCCTTTTGGAGTAATAAGAGATCCTCAGTATGTTGGCAGCATTTTGAGTTTGCTAGCTTGCCTCTCTTGGGTTCCTTTCTTGTATATTTTCTTATGGATATTGGGATATGCATTTATAATACAAGTTGAATCCAAGGAAGATCCAGCTACTCGTGCAAAGCCGCTTTCTTGAGTTTATAGAAGATACATCTGCCAACTTGAAGGAACTAGTTCTGGTTGCTTCTGCATTCCGGAGAAGGAATCCATTTTATAAAGTTCTTGTATCAATGGTTTCTTGAGTTCTCGATTCCTTTTTTAAAATCAGACTCAGCAATATTTTGGACGATTCTGTAAGTTTTTGCATAACTTTAGATCCCTATGTCTTCTAGGATTTGAATAAAAAAAATCCAGGCAATAAAGAGCAATTTTTTTGTGTGTGAATGGTTCTTGAGAACACTGTATGTTCTATTTTGACAGAGCAAAACTGAATGATTTGTCAGCTGTTAGTGCAAAATTTTCGAAGTAGTAACCTTCGGGTATGATGTGGAGGTAAAAAAATGCAGATATGATGTGATTTATGATTGAAGAAAAAATAAAAGGCAATTTGAAGTTGAAACTTGAAACTCTAAAATTTGAGTAAGTTAGGTTTGGACACGCATTTTACTTGATTTTTTTTTTTGAAGTTTTGTGAGTGGAAGTCGAAGAATTCAAAAACTGGCAATATTTGAAGAAACAAATTTCATGGCAAAATAGAAATTTGCAGACATATTTTCAAAATTTGCTTCTAAAACATAGGGCCAAACACTAGCTAAAAGTCAGCATTTACCGGAAAAAGTGAGAGAAAAATAGAAAGGAAGAACAGTGTTAAGTAGCTTGAGGACTTGAACATGATTTTGATTTCTTTCCCTTGTTGAGATATCTTTATCAGTGGTGCAGATAATCAACAAGGTTGGGTCCTTAGACAAATACATGTTAAGACATTGAAGCAATAAGTAGAAGACTTTTAGTTGGAGTGTTGGACCAACTAAGCTGTACTCTTTTATGCTAGTGGATGGAATCACAAAAGACCATCTCATCAGTTGCTTTCAGATAATGATTGACAACTACTTTTGAAGGATCCAACATGACATTTTTGAAGAGTACGAGCAACATAGGTAGCATATTACTTTATAATTGTTTTAATTCTTGCATGTAACTTAAATTTGATGCCACAAAAGAGTTGTATAAAGTCAGTGAACAAAACAATAAGTTGTATATTTCATAATCTCATTTCAGTATTCTACAAAGTTGTCAAATTCAACAACTTAAATGCTTCAGGGACAATTCAGTCTCAATCTAGCCAACTCAGAGGAAGTCCATTCTGCAGGGGACCCAATATGGCTGCTGTTGAAAATTTCTCACAGTCCAGCAAAATCCCATTCTCACGTGCACTTCCAAGTCTAACTTTGCGGTCCAAATGTTACTAACTTTTCCTGTATTTACATTTGAACAATAATTTGTGTTTCCTTTTTCCTCCTAAGAACTTTTCATGAGTCAAGTTGGAAAATATTGAACAATTGTCTATACAAAGTAGTTGACTGCTCTGCTGGACTATTGTTTACCATCTCCCTGTCTGATTATTATGTTGGAGGATTTTTCCTGATATGGCGGCAGCAAGTGCTGCTTTGAAACTTGGATCTTTGGTCAATGAAGTAGCCATTTGCTCTATCAAAAATTGTTGAAACTCTGGCCTATTTTGATATTCACCTCCTGTTGTTGTTGTTGTTGTTCTAATGCTATTGGCACCGGTAGGACTAGTAGTACTGTGATTCATCTTCATATCGCGTTTTTCTGCTGTTTTCGGTGCAGTAAGATCGAGAGTAATGGTTGGTCCTGAGGAATTGAGAGTTGTAGAGCAAGGTACTGAAGTAGTAGTACCCGCTATAGTTGTCACATTTAATCGGCTGGCAGTGGAAGTATTAGTACTTGCACCTGATTCTGCTTTTGAGGTTTGTGGATGGTTATGTTCTCCTTCATATGTTGCTACCACAATAGATTGATCTTCAATGCTTCTTTGAACCTGTCAAAAATGCCAAATGCACTATTAGAACTCGAACACGAACATGACAAATTCATTCTTTACTATGATTGTCAACACTCATAAATTAGGGTTTTAATTTACCTTCTTCTTGACAGGGCAACCAGGTGCAAATGAGCATCTGAAGTAAGCTCTTGGACAAGGGTTGTCTCTGGTTACTTTCTGACCATACTTCCTCCACTGATAACCATCCTTCACAATCTGCAAATAAGTTCAGACATAATTAGTCGTTTGCTCTCACTAACAGCTTAAACTTTTAGCCGAGATACGAATAACTGTAAACTGTCATTCTCATAAGCGTATGTACTTACAAGAGAGGTATCAGATGCATCAGTCTTCATAGAAACAATTGTAACCTTAGCTTTAATATGCTCTTCTCTGAGTTTCTTGCAACAAGACTCGTCATCACTTGAGCTGCTTTCTGATGAACGTCCATGAACAACATCCATATTGTTATTATTATTATTGTTGCTGTTGTTAACAGGATTGGAGATACTTTCAGCTTTTCTTTTCCTTGACCCTGCACTACTATCTTCTGCTACACCATTTTGTGTGCTCATATACTCCATCATTTGGTTTCTTAAAGCATTGTAATTTTCACAAACCACAGTAAGCATCTCTGTTAACTTCTTGTTTTCACTACTCACTCTGTTTAGTTCCTCTAACAAACCCCCTGCCTCATTTTTCACCCCCATATTCTCTCTGTCTCTGCTCAATCCAGTGAAATCACTCTGCACTTCTTGTTTCTGAAACCAAAAAAAGAAACAAACATCAATACTAACAACATAATCTAGAGGATAGAGTGTACGCAGATCTTACTACCTCATGTTTCCGAAAAACATCAATACTAAGCATATAAATAATACATTTGGGCATGAAAAATATAGTCCAAAAATCTTACCGGGACTTTTTCAAGCACAGGACGAGGCCTAAAGCTCAAATCCAATGAAGTATCAACCAAACTGGTAAATTCCATAGATATTAATTTCTTCTTTGATGTATGAAAATTCCAAGAATCAACAAAGTTGTAGTCTTTCTTCAGGTGTGTTGAGTTAAGAAATAAACACTTTTTTTTTTCTCCTCAAAATCTGATGATGGTATTGAAATGAAGATAAAAGGTATATAAATACCAAAGGGCTTTAGAAGACCAGCTGACCAAGTTGTAGGAAGGTGCGAAGAAAATCAAGAAAAGGGATAAATATTAAATTGATGCAAATTGAGAGATAGAAATATCCTTCCTTTTTTTTTTCTTCTTATTAATTATTATCCACAGCTTACTTATAGTTGTCAAATTTGTACCTAAGCAAACACAAGTGGTGGGTACAGTAACACATGTATAATTATATATATTTTCGATTTTTACTATCCCAATTTATATGACTTACTTTTTTTTAGTCAATCCCAAAACAAAACGATACATTTCTATATTTAATGAAATAATTTATAACCACATTTATTTTAGACCATAAACTTTAAAAGTTTTATTTTTTTTAATTTTATGTCAAGTTAAATTATATCATATAAATTAAAACGGAAAGGAATAGTGCATAGCTTTTCATGTCGGCCCATGATATTTTGAATTTTTCTTCTCTAGTCAAAGTCAAGAAGACAACCATTAGGAAAGTAGAAAGAAGGATGTATATTTTATATGGATAAAATAAAATAAAAGAAAAATTAAAAGGTGTTTAATATATTTATACACTATTAATATTAATATATAGGTTGAATTTTGAGTCTTGTTTTGACCAATCTTCTAACCTACTCACTCATATAACATCATTTGGCACGTCATCACTAACTTTATGTGCAAAATTAAAATAAAGGAGGGAGTATTTTTTTTTAATTTGATATATAAGTTCTTTGTTTTTTACAAACATTTTCAACGTTCACTCTAATTTTTTTATTGCTGTTCCCTGTGGGGTCTGGATTTGTAAAGATTAGAATATTCGGATATTTTGGGTGTTAAAGAAAAATACTTCTAAAATAATTATTTCGATGAAATTAAGAAAAATAAATGGCGTTTCACATGATTATTTCCTTCTCATCCTCTAATACAAGCCACCTAACCCCCTTCCCTGCCGGCCACTAGTTTTACCCTCACCCATCTCTCATTATATATGCATATATTATATATTTTATATTGAAATAATATTTTCGGTTTATTTATCAAAAATATTTATAAAAAAAAAAAGTTGCGTATACTTGAATTTTTTTTTGAAGAAAATATTTTTAATGGGACCAAACACACCCTATAGTTATTAAAGTGCACAAAAAATAGGCACACGCAGTTCACCAATTTAGCAGTCCAATACGCGTTCTCTATGTGTATGCCACGATAGATTAGTATGAAAGGATTAGTCTTATCTTCTATTGGACAGAAAGTAATGCTACTAGATAAATAAATAGGTCTAATAATTCCTTCATTTATTTTATTTGGCTCTCATATTTAAAATTAATTATAATTTTTACTTGTTCATTTCAATAGAAGAAATTTATTAATCTCTCGGTTTCTTTTTAGTTGTCATGATAAAGTTTGTTTGACCAATATATCCTTTATTAATTCTTGAATATTTATCTATATACATGCCTCTAAATTCGAGAATAATTAATGTAAAGGGCATAGTAGAAAAACATAATTAATTATCTCTTGATTGTTTAAATTGATAATTATTCCCTTTGTTCCTTTTTACTTATCAAATTTCGATTTGGCACACCTATTAAAAAAATATTACTGATTTAGTGAGCTTATAATTTTACCCCTATTAATTGATAGGATCTTGAATATAATTCTTCCGTTCATTTTCACTTGGCACACCTATTAAGAAAATAATTATTGATATATGTATTTTACCAAACTATCTCTTATTAAATGATGTCTTGAAAAATGATTTGAAAAATAAGTATTTAATGCTAAGGGTAAAACATGAGGAAAAAATTATTTTCTTGATAATCAAAGGTGACAAGTAAAAATAAAAATTTATTTTAGAAATAAGTGACAAGTAAAAGTAAACGAAGGGAGTATTTACTCACTACATTTTTCAAAGACATTATATTAAAAAAAATTGAGGGTATAATAGAAGAAAATAACTTGTCTTTTCTTGATTTGACAAAAATGACAAGTAAAAAGGGGACATCAAATTAGAAAATATTTGACAAATAAATAGGGACAGAGAAAGTATTTTGGAACAAGTATTTTTAGTATACATGACAATTAAAAAGGAACGGAGAGAGTAGTATTTTTTTTTAATAATATCCAAGTTATTATATGACTACATAAAGCAATAGCAATCAAATTTATATTTTCAAAACATAATTAATAAAGTTATTCAAGTAAGATAAATCCTTAATAAATACTTTCGTAAATGAAGTATCAAGTCAACATAAACCAAGTAAAATGAAACGGTGAGAGTACTTAATTCTTAACGTGATTTGGACAAAGTTATGAATTAGCCAAATCAAGGCATCCTGCATTGCAACTAGGTCATTAGAAAAGCTGTGGCAAGTTGAAATTTTCAGAACTTCATTTTTCTAGAAAATGAAAAATTCAGAATGCATTAAAATGATGGCGTTGACTAATACAAAATATATGAGATTCAACTCATTAAGAAAATGACTCTAAATTTTGTCAATGTATTTCACACGACAAAGTCTTCTAATTTTTTAATAATTTTTTTTAATTCATCCAGTCAGTCAAGTATGGACGATTCAACGAAGAAAAAATAAAAATTAACTTGGTCTCTATGCTAAATGAAAATGAATAAGTACGTGTCAAAGTTGGCTGCCGGCCCACTTCAATTAGCTCTTTATTGAAAGACAGATAACACCACTAAAAATATATTTTTATAAGGTTTTATCGATTCTGAAAATTGCTACGTATATATTTTTGTGATAATAAATATTATCGCTAAAATAAAAATTTATTGCTCATAAATATCTCTTTGTTGTTAGTGGATACGACATTTAGAGAGTTTTGCTTAGGATGAGAGAGAATTATTATATACTCCTTCCGTCCAACAATATTTGTCCACTATATTAAAAATAGATGTCCAATAATATTTGCTTATTTTATGAAATCCATAGATAATTTTACACTTAGTTCCTAATTTATCATTATCATTAATTATAGTTATTTTTCTATTACATTTTTCAAGATATTATATTTATTATATTCAAATGATGATATAGTAAAATTACCCTTTTATTTATAATTTCTTAAAGGATGTGACAAGTCAATAGTAGACAACTATTATTGGACAGAGGAAATATATGTCAATTGACCAAATCCATATCATATCATAAAAAAATTATAGTTTTTTCTTTGTCGTTTGATTATTTATTCAAAGTTTACAATTATTAGATTCTACATAATGTCTTGTTATTTTGATTCAGTTGTTTAACTAGAGGTATAAATTCAAGCCCCTACAAATTCATATTGGCAAAAATAAATCTTGTCATGTATCAATTTAAATTTAATCGAATTAAAAAAAATTAATCAAATTATGAATCTCGAATGGAAAATTCAAAAAACAATTGCACAATAATGCACATGCAGTAGTAGATCTACATAATTAATTAACTAGACAAATTTAGGGCTCGAAACGTTTGTTCATTTCCCTTCTTTTTTCTCATATGGTATTAGATATTTGAATTTGTGCCGGTATATTTCATTTCATTTTCTTAGTGCAAGGGAAAATGCAAAGAGAAAGGTTTGAGGAAAAAGAATAAAGAAAAAGTATTGAAATCATTCTTAAATTTGACATGAATTATTAGTTTCATTCTTACATTATTGATATTTTAAAAAACACTTTTTTACTTGATTAATTGAACTTAAATACACTCTTGATCTTGCAACATGAGCGAAATACACCCCAAAATTCTCGTCAAGTTTAAGAGTGTCTTCAACACTTCTCTTAGTTTTTTTTAAGAGTCTCATATTTCTACAAGAGTAATTGAGACCGCCATTTGCTATATGTGACAGATCGGAGGTGTATCTAAGTTTAACTAATCAAGTAAAGTGGAGCTTTTAAGACTATCACTAATTTAGAGATGAAACTAATAATTTACGTCAAATTCTGAGGTATTCTCGTTACGTCTCTTACAAAGAAATAAAAGAAACGGATGGGGGGAAAAACCGTAGCGTTCAAGAGTCAACAAGAAAAGAATTGTTGAATCGTAAACTCAATCTTCAACAAAAAAATAATTCTAAATAGAGTAGAAAGAAATCTATCAGAAACCACTTTCGGTTAATATTAAATAAGATTTTTAAAAGTACCAATTTAGTCAATTTATATATATTATCTAAGAGTTGACATTGAAATAGAATTAAAAACCAAACTGAAATAGAAGTATGTAAAATATTATTATTATTTTGATGATATATATAGTCGTAGAAGTTTTACTCATTTAAATTATTATCAAATGTGAAGTGGAAAAATATTAAAAAGGAAAAAATTATTGGTAGTGATGCGTCATGGTCTGAAGTCAGGAAAAATGACGGTGATCCAATTTCCACCTCTCCCTAATTACGCAAATATGGTCATTTTGTGCCGTTATTTATCTTTTTATTATGATTAAAAAAGTTACGCTAACGTAATCTTTGTGTCTCTACTGAGATTTAGAATTCAATTAATAAATATTTATGAAAGAAGTATTGAAAGTAAAATTTGATGTAAGTTATTTGTTTGTCTCCGAACTATTGACAGTCTTACAAACACATTTTTAGTTGACTAATTAAACTTAAATACAGTATCCCTGATTTATCACATGACATAGCAAATGGTCTCGAACTCTTGATGTAAATTATTAGTTTTGTCTCTGAACTATTGATAGCCTTAAAAACACTCATCTACTTGGCTAATTAAACCTAGATACACCTTTGATTTACCACATGACATAACAAACTATAGCAAATTTTTGTAGGAGCGTGAAACTCTTAATAAAAAATTGATAAAAGTGTTTATTGCCGCAAGTCTTTGGGAAATCATCAGAATTTAAGTATATAATATGTCGTAATTTTTAAAATAAATTGTTCAAATATCTTGATGGACCACAAAACTTTCTTCACAAATTTCACCAACACTTTTTTGCTTAAAAAATTATTCAAACCAATCTTCAAATGGTTCCAAATTTAAATTCAATATTCTAATATTAATTTCAATAATTTTTAATAATTCAATTCAATTTAAATTTTCAAAAATCATATTAGACAAATTTTGTCTTCTTCAACAATCAAGCACAACAAAATTTAAAAATAACATTAATTTATTTTCAAATTTCTTCAGTCAAATTAATCCAAATAAGTAATGCATTTGCCATTTTCTATCGCAATTTTTTCTTATAAAAACACAGAGAATGAGAAAGGAGGAATAGCAACATATTCTAACCAATATCATATATGCACTATGTTTATTAACTGATTTAATTCAATCTAATCCAAAAGTTTTTAATAATTAATTAATTTCTTTTAACTAGAAAAAAAATCAAAATTAAATAACCTTGGACGAAGACTTTGATATATTTAACCATGGACCCTTAGACCTCTGATGACCAGTCAGGAGACCAATCCACTAAATATAATTATATTGTTGGTGTTGATTCATTGAATCTCACCCATAATTACGTCTCTTTTACGTACATTTAGAATATTTTTGTTTTCTACAATATGTGTCAATTAATATTCGAGATTCATGAATGCTTTCCATCTTTTTCATCATTCTATAATATATGTCTACATCCACTTAATTACTTATTGGACAGTAAATATGTAATGGAAAATAGACTCGATATACAAAAGGAAGTAGAAATGAAGAATGTTAGGTATAGCTCAAGTCTCAACCTATTATTGCACGTATGCATAATGGGGGCGCGTAAAGAGTTCACCTCAGTCCTCTTCATTGAAAAATAATATTATATATAAAATGATCAAAATTCATTGTTTACTTGTATAGCATAGATATTGATTTTATTATTATTTCTGTTATATATTTACTTATTTATATTCTAATTTTTTTTTGTAAAAATACTATCTTCACCAATCACCATATTGTAAGTGGTAAGGATAGTGAATGTCATAATCCACAGAGTTTGAAACACAGTTTTTGTATGCACCGAAAACATAAATTTGAACACGCTTCTCCTTTCCTTATATAAAAAAAATATCAATAATCTTTATGTCATTTTTTTTTAATGATATATCTTAATTCATAGTCTAAGTCAAGCAGCAACTTCTTAGCCTTTTTTATTCTTCGAATCATAGTGGGGTAGGCGGAATAGTGTTAAATATACTGTTTTGACATCTTTCGGCTTGAATTAGGTGTAAAATTATCAAAAAATAAAAATAAAAATAATGTATGAGTTATACTATGATTATAATTAGGGATGAAAAAATCAAATCATGAAAATATGACTTAGATTTTGTGAATTGATAAATATTCACTCATTTATGTAATTAATTTAATTTATTTTAACTGATTAAATTTAGTCCATTTGAAAAATTAATTTGTGGGAAAGTCTATTTGCATTACGTTATTTAAGGTGACACTTTTTAAAAACTTTAGATCCACAATTAAACTGCATAATTTAGACAAATGCTCATTCTTCTTCAAAAGTTTCACTTAATGTTTGACTAACAGAGATTCCATGACATTGATTGTTATGCAGGGCATTAACATACTCCTATGTAATATTCTTTTTTTGCTTTCAATTAATTAGTTCCGGTAAATAAGTTTGTAAAGTTTCAAAAAATTCTCAAGTGATAAATTAATAAAATTATTTGTTGGTGTGATATATCACAAATATAATAAATTACAATTGAAAGAATAAATCTTAAGGTTGAGGTGCGGATATGTCGCTCTCTTTTAAGGAGATTCAAGCTCACTACGGCATAATCTACACCGATCCAACAATAATACTTGATTTGTCCCCTCTAGAATACAATAGCCCAACAACGTCGTACAACTCAAGTAACTATGATTTAGTTGAAGAGTTCAAAGCGCCACAAAAGAAATATCTTCTTCAACATATAATTACTCTCTTGTTTGTATAGTAAATATAGTTGAAAACTTAGAATATTTTCTCTGTCTCAACTCTTTATTTCACTACACTAACTCAATATACACAATATAACACTTCTCATTTTTTTTTATTACACTCTTTCTCTTGTATATTTCTTATTCTCAAAACAAAAAATAAGTCCATCACTATTTATAGGTGATGAATTCTTCTCGCAATGAATAGGAATATAATTGATATTAAATTGACTAAATGAATCTCCCAAAGGTTACATGGATAAAGAGGTAGAATAATGTGTGAAATGAAGAGTTGGTGGTTACGAGAGTTATAACAACCGATGACCACATTCTTACATAATTGATAAGGGTAATGAGGTACAAATGTAATGTCCGCCAATGAACATATATAACATGATACATATGTGACATATAATATATTTTTATTAATATTAAAATGTCACAACAACACTATCCTTTTAATTTTTTAAATTTTAAGAGGCATATAAAAAAAAACAATTAATGTGTGACAGAAGAAGTACTAATATAGAATTTTATTCGCACACCAACCGATCTATTAAAAGCTTCGGAGCGACACGACTGTTTTAGCAATGCAACCACATAATAATTATTATTATTATCATGTAGACCAATACTAATCTAGAATGTGTCAAAACTATTAATACCATTATTTATGATGAGCAAATAAAAGAGAGAACACATTTCTAGAACCAGACAGGGTACGTACGTTGCCACAATGGGACTTGCATTTGCCACCACACAAATGCAAGCCAAGATAACATGCACTTGAGATAACAAATATGATCACCATCACTCCAAAGACGTTTTCAATATATAATTATTGTTGATACTTGCATTCACATATTAATAAAAAATATATATATAGTCATGGTCTAGTGCAATATATATGTCAAATTCTAATTTAGTGGGCGGATGTAGTTGTTTGGTGATAAGTTTATTCAAATTTAATATTTGGCTTAATTCATAAACGTGTCATTTAGTTTTACCTTATCTGACATTTATGTCCTTCATTCGTAAGTAATTGGAGAGCTTTCAACCGATTTTGTATCTATACTCCATTCCTAGCTGAAAGAACCTATTCGTTAACATGATCCAATATCCTATTTGAGGAGAGAGTGGTACCGTACTGGCTTGAAAGCGACTTTCCTCACTCCCTAGTTAACTACATGCATGACTACAGAAGAGATGGAATTCCTACCAGACCAGAGAGAGGTGATTCTCTAACAAAGGAAAGAAAGGAATGACTATTTATATCAAGAGACAGGTTTGCTAACCTTCGGCCATAGTGACTAGTGACAAGAGGAGTTGCTTAAGGACCTACGATAACACGTGTGACATCCTACAAATCAATTAGAGTGTACGCTGATAGTTACGTAAAAATTAATATATCTATTTATTCAATTTTATACGTATTTAATTATCTACTTAAATACACCTACAATTATAAAATATAGATATTAACTACCGCTGAATTAAAGAGAATGTGTGTGATGTTTGAATATCTTTTAAAAGCGGAACAAAAATTTATTATGAATTCTTCATAGAATTTTCATAAATATTAAATTTGGACATATAATTTTTTTTTAAAATAAAAATTAATTAATTAAAAACTTTAAAAATCGAACTCATCAAGTTAAAATTTCGAATCCGACTGGATCGAAAAAGGCAAGTTGTCCAAAAAAGTTGGCGATGATGTCAGGCATGAGATCATCTCTTTTGTAAAGTCGTCTCAATTTTATAATGTGCCGTTTTTCTTCGACCTCTATTTTTTATCAAAAAATTAATGGCTTTTGACTTTGCTTCCGCAAGGAAAAAGATATAAATTTCAGAACGTGACTACTATATGGACCATTACACTCCTTCAATTTCATCGCAATTGTCTTTTACACGTCATTTGAAAAATTAAATTTAATAAATTGACAAATATTTTGAGATAGAATATTTTTGTTTTACATCAAGCAAATTAACACAACGTTAGGAAATCTCAACCTTGTAAATTGATCTATATTAAGAAGCTTTCAAAATGTCAGGAACTACAAGGAAAATTTGAAGACAAATTCATATATAGAAGTAGTCACATTCATTCTAGCATTTTTAATCAATTATTTTATTTTTCGTTTACTGATTTTTTTCTTTTCAATCTACCACATACTGTGTCAATATGGTCTTAGTCTTAGATATGAGTTGAATATTAGATAATGATATAATATTGTTTATTTGTTTATCGGAAAAAGAATTGATCTTTTCCAAAAGAGAATATTCTAGTTTGAATCCATAAAGACCGAGATACAATTACAACAACATGAAATCTATATAATCATCAGATTAAGAGTTCATAACCCTAGTTCATTCCTATTTTAGGCGGAAACCATGATTCAAATCGTAATATCAAGACTTCAGAATTATTATTGTCATGAAGTATCACATTGCACATTTGCACTAGACGAGTGATAATTAACTAGTATAACTTACATAAATCCCATAGTGTAAGGTCTAAAATACATGCTATCCCTACTCTTTTCTAATTTACAAAAATCTCTTAAAGAATCATCCATCCGGATACATCACCCATGATACATTACAAACCTAGTCAGTTGCACTTAATATGGAACCTAAGCGTAAAATTAATTCTAATCCCCAAAATCACGCTATAGATTGATATCAATCTATTCAAACTGTAACAACTTCAAAGAATTGAAAATTCAAACTTTCATCTCCTTCATTTATCAAGAATCATAACAGATCCAAAGTATTCGATCAAAGTGGTCGATACTAGACTTTCATCTCCTCCATCTATCAGAAATCGTAACAGATTCAAATTATTCAATCAAAGTGACTGATACAAGATTTTCATCTTCTCCATCTATCAGAAATCATAACAGATCTAAAGCGTTCGACCAAAGTGGCTAATACAAGATTTCATCTCCTCCATCTATTAGAAATCGTAACAGATCCAAAATACTCTATCAAAGTGGCTGACACAAGATGAATATATCAATTTTGTTAAGACATTCAGGAATTTGAGTAGCGAGGCGAGTTATGAATGATACAAAACTGATGGAATTGTTGTTGGACAAACAATTTTATTTGTGAATCTTCAAGTTCATCAAAGATTCTTTCAATTTTGATTCAAAATTGTTGAAAATTTTGAGTTTGATTCAAAATTGTTGAAAATTTTGAGATTCAAAATTCTTCTCTCAGTTCATTGAAGATACTTTCAGTTTTTATTCAAAATTATCAAAACTTTTGAGAAGATGTATTATGAATATCTTCTCTAGTCTTGTTATTATCTTTGTTAGGGGTTTGAAGAAGTTCCAAGTACTGTAATTCTATTTGATACATTAAAGTAAAGGTTGTCCATAAGGTTTTGTTGCTAGATCGATACATTATTGTGTGGTAGTGATTAACTATTAAGTATCAGATACATGTAGTTAATTTAATTTTTTATTTGTGTTTTTGAGATGACTATATCAATCATGATACATTAGTATTTATGAATCTTGTATAAATTGATAAGTATTGTATTCCTATTAATTAGATACATTAAATAAGTAAATTTTACACGTAAAGTGTTTGCATAGAGTTTGACACATTATTGTGTGATAATTATTATATATCATATACATGTAGTATTAATTTAAATTATTGTATCATGACCAAATGTTTAGCATGATACAATACTATTTTTGTATCTTGTTATGTTTGTGAAATACTATACTTTATAGATGATACATTATACATTTAATTTGTTATAAAAGCATCAAAATGTTCAAGAATGAGGGTATGTATCATATTATATTTATATTTTGTATCTTATATTAAGTATAAGTTAGTTGTTTGATTGTTTGTGACTGATACATAGAAATATAATTATAAGAAACACCAGAAAACAAAGGAAAATATTAGACAGTATGAAACTTTGGTAAAATTGAAACTAATATAATTATGAGACAATGAAAAGATTAAATAATAATACAAGAATCCTAATCAGTTTCAATGAGGAATTAGTTGTTAGAGTCCATAACCAACTCAAATTATGAAAAAATTACAAATATTATTATCAAATTTTTATTTTTATTTTAACGATGGACAAAAGCTTTGTAACTCAAGAAAACATCCTTTTATGATACGACATTACCAAAATCAAACTTGTGAGTTATTACCAAATAATAATTACTACTATAACATTTTTTTCTAATGTATGTTGTAGTGTATAAATTTGGAAGTTCACTTATTTTATTTTATTATAAATTTTGGAGTATTTTTAAAAACGGGTAAAAGACTTATAAATATCTTCTTCTTCTTTTGTCTAAAAATATCCTTAATCTACATGAAAAGAGACGGATTTTGAATTTCAAACGTGAATGATAAAATAACTACTAAGATTGTGTGACTAAAAATAAGGAGAGATTCATGGAGTGAAATAAGGAAGGGATAACGTTGGTTTTGGAAGTTAGAATTAATGTATCCAACTTTTGGAGGTTTGGGAATAAAATAATGGATTTTGGAGAATTCTAGAACTAATAGGGAATAATGAGAATTATAGAAACAAAAGGTGTGTATATAGGTAATTTATCCAATTAACTAAACACATAATTGGGCTGTGGCCCAAATTAGATATGTGTAGTTTAGCCCATATAAATGTAACACAATTCAATCTGCACAAATTTAGTTTGTAAATGAAATTTCGCAAATAGCCATTAAAATAAACTTAATTAGGCTCCATAGCTATAATTTGCTAATCACGATTGTAGCTACATGTTTGAGGGAGGAGAGAGATGAGCGATATTGGGAGAGGAAGGAGAGAGGTGAGCAAGATATGTCAGAGAGTGGAGAGAGGCGAATTGTATATGTATATTTGTCGAATTGTATATGTATATATGTCATATAATTGTATATATGTAACTTGTATACATATGTATTTGTATATCTGGCGAGCGAAATTAGGAGAGGGAGGAGAGAGGACATAGAGTGGGGAGAGAGGACATAGAGTGGAGAGAGACGAATTGTATTTGTATATCTGTCATATAATTGTATTGTATATGTATAATTTATATTTGTATATGTATAAAAGAGAAGTGGGGCGAGAGAGGATAGAGACACACGTAATTATATCTAAACTTAAGTTGTGAGTGGTAATTAACGGAAACTACGACTATAATACCTAGTTAACTAATATATATTTACTTATCCGCGTAATTTCTCCTTTTGTAACTAGATTAGTGACATGTCAATTTGACTCATCTAAGTTTTGTTCACTTTGTAAAAAGAAGAAAAAAGCATTTTCGTTAAAATTTGTTTTTTATATTTCTCTTTCTGTCAAGAAAAGAATTGTTGTTTTTAGTTTGATTTGATAAGTTAATAATTATATCAGGACAAACAAGTCACAAGAAAAGTAGTTTTAACTTGGACGAATTAGGTTATGACCTATATTAGTATATTTACCTCATACCGATCAACTTATTTTAGGAATTTGTTTTACCTAAATAGACATCTTATTTTATTATAATTTTTAAAATTTTCTACCATTTGAAAAAATAACAAAATTCCCTCTCGATACATCCCTATCCTCTCTCTGATACATCTCTATCCCCTCTCAAATACATCCCTCCCCTCTTGAATACATCTCTATCCCCTCTCAGTTGCATTAACCCTCTCGGATATATTTCTCCCTTCCCGGATACATCTATGAGCTATGTATCCGCAGATTTCCTGAATAGCAATGTATCACTACCTATGTATCTGAAATCCTTTAGTTTTAAGGATTTTTTTAATTTGAAAAAGAATAGAGATAGAATGTAATTAACTCTTAATACTATGAGATTTATGTAATTTTTTCTATATTTTTTTAACTTATAAAAACTTTATGTGGACAAGTTGGATCATGACAGTTTCAATCCATTTCGGCCCATTCAAAATTTACCTAAAATTGCAAATTTGGCATCTGGACTGCAAACAGGATTTATGGGCCAGATGATGCATTGGGGTTATGAAGCCCATTGACAGTACAGTTTTACTCTTAAATACACTATCACTTTTCGCTGAATGTAATTGATTTTGAACTTTTGACCTTACTGGCCTCGTGAGCGAAATTTCAAGTGTGCATTGTTTCACAAATTCAGTTAATATGGAACATAAAGAGTATATATGTTTCTTTTTTTTAGTGAAATGTGTATCACAAATGACATGAATTAGTCAACTCTCAAAATATGCTAGAATATCCGTTTTGCGGAAAATAATGTTATAGGATTATTGAATATGTGCGCATAATTGGTAATACATTAATCAACTCTCAATAAATGCTAGCGCCTAGACTAGTATACAAAGTCTTGTACGAAGAAAAATGAATAACAAACAAGATAGAATAGTGAAGGAAGCGATTTGGCTTCGCCGCAGATCCATGTTGCGTGCACGAAAATCTAATATTATATAAAATAAAGGAAAATAAATATATAAAATTTTATATTAACTTTAAGTCATGTAAGTCTTATCATTATTATTGTTTACGAGCACACTCAATTGTAAGAAAAAGAAAAAGAAAAAGAAAAGTATGCAATGGTCAGAACAAGGAAGAAAAGAATGTTTATAATTAAAATGACAATAATGGAACACTTTAATCTGAATTATTTTTCTTAATTTGTCGGGAGATATGATTGCCAATATTTTCAAAATAATTCTCCTCCATAATGGAGTATGTATGTAATCATAGACATATCTTTCTAATTAATTAGAGTTATCATGAAATAATAAATACTACTCCATTAGTATTATTATTAAAGCATTTCAAATTAGAATCTTAAATATGAGATCTTGTATGGGCTATGCTCACTTTTAATTGTCATAGTTTCTTTTTTAGAGTCAAACTATAAAAATTTTGACTTTATAAAATATTTTTTTCATCATATTAATATGCCAAAAATTTATAATTTATAATACTTTTAGTATATTTAATTTTTTTATTTTCAAAATATCGAATTAATGTAATATAATTTAACTTTTAAAATAAAAAACGCAACATAACAAATAAAAAAAGTATATATTTGAATTTAATCAGATCTCGATGCTGAGTATTTCTGTATTCAATGGGCTTTGCCGCTCCTTGTACTTGTGTCCAAACTATGTCCTCCAATAACACTATCGGACAGCCCACAGCTTTCCTAATTTTCCCCTACAGTGCCCTCCTCCTCCTCCTCCGCCTCCTTTTATTGAGTCTCTGTTATTTCACTTCACATTTTCGCAATCCCAAATTTCATTCTTAAGTATATTCCATTCAAAATAACATCTAAACCAATTTTCTGCTTTATGGAAGATCAAATTGATCAATCGAAGCAAGAAATGGATGGTTCAAGAAGTATCATATTCGGGAAGTACGAGATGGGGAGGCTATTAGGCCAAGGAACATTTGCCAAGGTTTATTACAGCATAGATATCAAAACCTCAGAGAGCGTAGCGATTAAAGTAATCAACAAAGATCATGTTAAAAGAGAAGGGATGATGGAGCAAATCATTCGAGAAATTTCTATTATGCGATTAGTTCGACATCCAAACATCGTGGAAATCAAAGAAGTTATGGCTACAAAGCAAAAAATCTTTGTAGTTATGGAATATGTTAAAGGGGGTGAGCTTTTCGCCAAAGTTGCTAATGGGAAACTTAAGGAAGATGTTGCAAGAAAATACTTTCAACAATTGATTAGCGCTGTTGATTTCTGCCATAGTCGTGGTGTATTTCACCGCGATTTGAAACCTGAGAACTTACTTCTCGATGAAAATGAAAACTTGAAGGTTTCAGATTTTGGGTTATCAGCTTTGTCTGAGCAATTAAGGAGTGATGGTTTGCTTCATACACAGTGTGGAACTCCAGCTTATGTCGCCCCTGAAGTTTTGAGGAAAAAAGGGTATGATGGTGCTAAATCTGATATTTGGTCTTGTGGGGTGGTTTTATATGTTCTTTTAGCTGGATTTCTACCATTTAAACACGAGAATTTGATGAAGATGTATCGAAAAGTCTTCAAAGGTGAATATGAATTTCCTCCCTGGTTTTCCCCTGAAGCCAAGAAACTGATTTCAAAGCTTCTTGTAGCTGATCCAGAAAAAAGAATTACAATCTCTGCTGTAACAAAGGTACCTTGGTTTATCAAAGAATTTAGTAGATCGTCTTCTTTTTCTTCAATCGAAGAAACCAACACTGATGAAAGCAAAGAACCAAGTTTGGGAAACAGATCAAAATCAGCTCCACCTTTTTACAATGCATTTGAATTCATATCAGCAATGTCTTCAGGGTTCGATTTATCAAGCCTTTTTGAAGGTAAGAAGAAATCCGGTTCTTTATTCACATCGAAATGCTCTGCCTCAACAATCATGTCAAAACTGGAATCTGTAGCCAAGAAGGTGAATTTTCAGATTGTATCCGCTAAGGAATTCAAGGTGAAGATGCAAGGAACATCAAATGGGCGAAAAGGGAAATTGTCAGTAATGGCTGAAGTTTTCGAAGTTGCACCAGAAGTGACGATTGTTGAATTCTCCAAATCTGCCGGAGACACCTTAGAGTATAAAAAGTTCTGCGAAGAAGATGTACGGCCTTCACTTAAAGATATTGTTTGGACATGGCAAGGTGAGAATAACGGCCATGATTAAACTGTAACGCTAGTGTTAATTCATGTAAAATACAAGCCATAACTATACTGTTTTTATTATCACAGTTTAAGCCAATTTTGTTTAATATTATGGTGAGTGGCATTTCTTTGGTTAGTGATATGTAAATACTTTGCAAGTTCTAATGTTGTATTATGTATTGTTAATCTAATCTCACTGGGGTATGTGTAAACTACTTCAGTCAGCTAGCTTAGAGGCAAATCAAACAATCTTATATTAGTGGTTTAAGTATGATATTTATATGTTCTAATCTTATCTTATACTGTGTATAAAATTCTAGCCGAAAACAACAAAGATTAGTTGAACCTACGCTGCCTCCGAATTGACTATCCTTATTTTATAATGATCCATTTTTCCTGTCAAGGCAGAGTCAGGATTTTAACTTTATATTGATAATTCAGAATTGATTTCTATACATACATATTTGATAATTTTTTAAATATAAATATATTATTTGAGTAAAAGTTATTGAATTCGATGAACGTGTGTCTCACTTTCGCTCCTAGATATGTTTCTATATGCCAGAGAAGGGTTTAAAAAGTATTTTGATAAAGAAAGTTTGTGGGATTTTTGTGATCTTGATTCTACATGATGGAAGTGGGAACCATGGGCGGCAGCTAGCTGATATTGTTGGTTTTATTTTTGGGTAATGGCTGTTGTTGTACCAGAATGTGGTCCACTGAGGTTGCTAAAACAATCTAATTGGAGTTTATATAATTTGGTACTAATAGTTTAATAGAGTATATATTTTATGTAATTGTTATTTTTCAAATGGAGATAAGATAGTGGCTATACAATTGGAATTGCAACGGATAAATTAGAAGTCAATTCTGTCAAGTAATTGAGTTTAATTTTCAAACCGTGGAAATAAAAAAACCTCTAAAATTGACTTTTTATCCAAATTATCCCAAATCATGGTGTTGATCAACTGATTCTCATATAAACAAGGTAACACGTCACAATTACATCCAAATGAAGGTGTAAAGATTTCGAGTTCGAGTTTTGAGTATAGAAAATTAGAGGGAAAAAAAAGAAGGTTGTGTTATTGCAGTGAGATATGGGTCCAATGGTAAGTTAGTTAGCATATGTCAAATTGTCAATGCTAAGTTGAGATTGTCAGTTTTCTGTGACATCGTTTTACATGATTGTACCTTTTGCATTATTCATTGCTTGGAGTAACATGGCATTTTTATTTTTTTTAATCATTTTCTTAAAAATATACTACTCCAATGATGTATTATGGGTTGAAAGTGTTCCATTCTTAGGGGATGCCACGTTACATATCCTAATTTGATAGGGCAGGAGTTGGTTGAAGAATGGGTCTTCCATACATAAACTGCTTTATTATCATCAAACAGATGTCTCATTGCTACTGTAGTAAGAATGGACAATTATTTTATGGAGATAATTAAAAAGGGTCCCATGGATGACCAAAAGGAAGGAAATATAAACTCGTGTCACCCATTGTTATTGGTCAAGAAAAATGCTTTGGTCGATTGCTTATTATTCCCTCTTAAATTAAGTTAAATATGTATTTTAAAGTTAAAGTTGTTACAATATAGATGTGTATAATTCTTTTTGAAATTGACTAAAAAAAGAAAGTAGAGTATTAGCTATTTTCTACCTAGCAGTTTATACGATCCACTATTCTTTTTTTTTTAAAAAAAATATTTAAAAAAGAATGACTTGGTTTAACTTGACACAAAGTTTAAAAATTTCAATAGTATGGTCCTATATTAAAGATATGTCAAATGTACCTAAATACACTTTAATTTTGTGAGCTTAAACATGCGTGAAAAACTAAAATTAAAGTGTTGCAAAAAAAAGGAACAATTCTTTTTTTTTTAAAAAAAACTAAAAAGAAAAGTAGGTTTGGAACGGATGGACTTTATTTTTTATTTTTTCGTAATAATTTAATTTTAAAATGTTTATTTTATCTTTAGTGAAATGATTTATATATAGTCATATAATGACTTATTTTAGACCGTAAATTTTAAAAAGAATTATTTTCCTTTTAAATTTTGTGTCAAATTAAACTATATCATACAAATTAAAACCGAGAAAATTTTACTTTTAGTTGATTTGGTATCATGGTATCTTGTTATATTTATTATCCATATATAGAGGTTCCCATCATTTTAAAAAACACCATTTTTCCTTGCCCAGGCATTTTATTATGGATACCTTACCGACACAACATCAATTTAGCGGTTAGTTGTTCCGTGCGGGCAAAGTGCATCTTTTTTAATTTTCTTTTATTTTACAGATTAAGCCTGATATTTAAAAAAAAATTGAAATGTTAAAAGTTTTCATCGTTTGACTCTAAAAAAAAGAAAATTATGACAACTAAAAGGTGATGTAGAGAGTATATAACCAACTTTTGTAGTATCTAGGGTGGAGCTAGCTAGAGCCTAGAAGTTCGAAAATGAGTTCAATCGAACTCAATATTTTTTGTTCAAATAATGTATTATAATGTTTGTATTAAATTTTTTATTAAATATTATATTTAGTTCAATTATTAACCTATTTGAAATCGTTTTAAATTTTAAAACTCATAAAATTAAAAAAAAATGATTTTGTCCATGCATGTGTTGATTAATAACCAATACAAAAACATGAGACTGAAGAAGACACTTATAATAGTTAAATGAATTAATTACTAATATATTTGTTCTAATTTATATGACTCACATTATTTTTTAATTTGTTTCAAAAAAGAGTAACACATTTGTATATTTAGTAATAATTTAATTCTAAAAGACTCATTTTACTCTTAATGAAATAATTTATAACGAGTCAAATATCTATCACTTATTTTAGACTACACATTTCTAAAATCATTCTTTTTTTTTTTAACTTTGTATTTAGTCAAACTACATCATATAAAATGAGCCAAGACCATCTGATTCTTCAATAATTTCTTTATTTTTCTAAAAAAATTTTTGGCTCGTGGAACCCTAAAACATGATGTTATAGCTAAAGTCATTTTGGTGTGAAGCGACGACTCACACAAATCACAATCTGCTACCTAATTAAATAGAGTCCATTGGAACCAGATGGTCCCAAATAAGCGAGAAATTAAGATCTCTTTGTTATTTTTATATCACTAATTTATTTCCAATTCAAAAAAAATTCAATTTTTTTTAATTAAAATGCAAAAAGAAGAGGAGTAGAAGATTAAAAAAAATGTGATTGAAAAATGAGAGGAAGTCCCTCCTTTACGACTACGTTCTTAAAAAAAAAAGAAAAAGAAAAAAGAGGAAGTCCCTCTATTTATAATCAACAAAGGGTAGTATGAACACGTGTTTTTTGTGTCTTGTCTAAAAAGTTATGATCTTTCCGAGAAATCACAACCCTTTGGAAAAGTCACAACTTATTGAAAAAGTCACAACTTATTGAAAAAGTCACAACTCATCGAATAATCACAATTCTTTGAAAAGTCACAACTCATCGAATAATCACAATTCTTTGAAAAGTCACAACTCATCGAATAATCACAATTCTTTGAAAAGTCACAACTCATCGAAAAAGTCACAACCTAATTAGGGATATTATAGTAATTTAACTTTCAAGTTAGGAGTTCATGTTTTTAAAGTAAAAATATAGATATAGATAGATATAAATATACATGGATAAAAGAAAAAGAAAATAACTGTTTAAGATAAATATTTCAAGGAAAAATTACAGAAATCCCATTTTTTAGTTTACTTATTACCATTATCCCCTATAAGTTTTACAAATCTCCAAAATCCTTCATTTTCACGCATCAGATTAGTGTATCTCGCGCATCAGATTAGTGTAGCATGTATAAAATGTACATCAGATTAGTGTATCATGTATAAAATGTAATGTATCTTACTTAACGATTAATGTATCTCGCGCATTAGATTAATGTATCAGTGCTTATATTATTGTATCAGTTTGAGGGATTTATGTAATTATAAACTTTTAAAGGATAAATTGTAATTTTGCCTTAAATATATGTGGTTTCTGTAATTTGCCCATGAATACTCTTGTAAAATAACCTACACAATCCATTCTCTCAAAAGAAGTTTGGACAGACAAAGATTAAAGGAGATTTGCACTTCCGCCTCTATTTTGTGTTGGTGTTCATTTTCCCCCCCTCAAGGCAAATAACATTTTCATAGGGTATAAATTTATATATTTACATTAAGCAGCTTTAAGGATTTTTCCGTGTTAGAGTCTATACATACATTTGATTGTTATTAAGGATAGAGACAAAAGATCAATCTATTTAAAAGATAAATTATTGATTTAGTAACATTTTCTATTAATATTAAAATGCTACACCAATATTAATATTAAATTAGATTAGTCCATTTGAAAAGTCATTTTGAGGACTAATGAGATGTTTTAAGATGATTGTTCACTGTACCAGTGAAGGATAGAGATTTCGGTAGAGAAAGAGAATATTCTGTTTTTATTTTTAAGATTCAATGAATGAATATTATCTCTCGATGCCGACGTTGAATCAGATCAATATATCATAATTATTATTTTTCGTGGATGTAATGTTGATTCTACACAAAGGAACTATGGGGCCAGAGTTGATAATGATTGTACGCGCTTGGTGTTGGAGTAGTTTGATATTACTAGTACTATTATATATATATATATATATATATATATGTGGTGATGAACTATTGGTTGTCGAGTTGAGCAAAACGTTTAGTGCATTGTGGTCCTGATGATCTAGTATATATGTTTTTGTTGATGATCAATAGTGTCACACACTTGTCTTACTTCTAGTGGTGTCGTAATATAATGAACGTTAATTATATGAAAAACATTTAACTAATCAAGAGTTGACGATCTATATGGCAATTTATGTTCTATATATTTTCCGTGAAGTAAGATATATATATGTCTACTTGTTCAACTTTATGAATTTATAAGTGTCTACTTGTGCACATTCAAAGTAAGATGACATAAATATCATCGGAGACAAAGTTAAAAGGCATATTTATGCATCATGTCAAAATGAAAAGTAGGTCAAATAAATTGTAACGAGAAAATATTATATTTTTAAACTGCTATATAAATCTCTAGGAAAACAAAATTATCAATAGAAAATTACTCGAATAGTAAGCATCGCCACCTTCTATCTTTAAAAATTATGACTTATCTTTGTCACATGTAGACAATTATTCTTATCTATGACTTAAACAATAAAGATATTTTGATCCAAAGAAATGTGATTGGTCTTCCTTCCTATCAATTTTTTTTAATTCTTTCACCTGATGGAGGAATGTTCTGGTGGTGCAAAAGAGATTGTCTTAGTAATAAACTAATAATGAGTTTGCTCCAAAAAAGAAGTTACACGCAAACGAAATCACATCCAAATACCAAACAAAATAATAGTTGTGATTTGTGATAAAGTGATAAGTATTCTTTTATTTTTAATAATTAGAGGTTTCAGATTTAAGATATTTAGAGTATGATGGAGAATAATTTATCCTCTAATATGAGACTTTCTGGTTTGAATATAAATTTAGTTAGACCCCAATGCATTATGATGAACACCAATTTGAAAATAAAAAATCACATCCAAATAAAGTGTGGGTCCAAAGAATTAACTTATGGCAATATCTCTTTGTATGATTGAGGCATTTAGTTAGCTAGCACATTCCATTGTTTATATTTTGGTTCTTCTAAACTTTGGCAACGGTTGGTTGGACAATGGCTCTTCACTAAAATTTATGACTATATTTGGTGGAGATAAGGAGATTTGAAGATAAAAGGGTCCCAATGCAAGGAAAGATAGGTATGTCGACTTGTCTTCATGGATCAAATGAAAATGCTCCTAATTGATTGCTTATAGTGACATCTTCAATAACTAAATATTCTACATTTTCTCCGTCTCAATTTATATGATGATGTTTGTGGTGAGCAATCTGTGGTGAGCACTGTGTAAATCTCCCATTGTATAATTGCCTGCAAACCACACATGAGATGTAAACCACACTAGACAAGCTCTATGCGACATACTCGACTCAAAAGGCATTGAGGAGGGTCGATCCTGGATAATTCACTCCAAACCAACTGAGTTATCCCGAAGGACATGATGATGTTTGTTTATAAGATATGAAATTTAAGAAAAATTGAAAATAATCAAAATTATAGTCTAAAATAAGTCGTAAGTATTTGTATGATTATAAATTATTTTATTAATAATAAAATAGATATTTAGAAATTAATACTAAATATGAGAATATTTTTGTTATCATGATATCTTGCTATATTCCATAACTGAAACATTCTTTTCTTTTCCAAAAAAAATTAATTTCAATGGTGTTTCCTCACATATTATATCTGCATAGACTACAGAATTTTGGAAGCTATGTTTAATGTTGGCCTTTAAATGGATGTACCTATCCATATATGTGAGAATAGTGGAGTAGTAATTAAAGATGTTAGAAGAGACGCCAAAAATCTGAATTATTATTTTAACACTTGCAAGACCTCTTAATTTTTGAAAATTATGTAGACTTAATTAAAAAAAATGATATAATCATATATATATAAAAGAGAACCTTAGGCCCACGTACTTGGCGCCACCACAAACCAGAATTTTCTTTTAATTTATTTATTTTCAAAACCAGCCTTTCCCTTTCATGAAAAGTTGTGACATTTATAAAAAGTTGTGAGTTGTAAAAAATTGCGACTTTAATGAAGAGTTGTGACTTTTATGAAAAATTGTGGCTTTAATGAAGAGTTGCAACTTTTATGAAAAGTTGTGGCTTTTATGAAAGGTTGTGACCTTTCCGCAGAGTTGCAACTTTTCCAAATAATTGTAACCTTTCCGATAAGGAACAATAAATATTTGTTCACACTACCCTTTGTTGTCTATAAATAGAGAGATTTCCTCTCATTTTAAAACAATGAAAATTATGAACCTCTTCTTCTTCTTCACAATTAAATATTTGTGTACTTTGATCCTATTGAGTAGCTCACTGACACCATTGCTTATGTTACATATCATGATATGTATTTTTACAGTCATTAATTTATACTTAAGTTATTAAGGATAAATGATAAGATGTAATAATTTTTATTTTCTTTTACATAATTAATGTTTGTTACTACGTAATCTTGTATGTAAGATAATATATTGTTTTAATTTTAATAACGGATAGGTTTTAAGTATTATTTTATAAATTCTGTGATATTAAATTTTCGCGCGAAGCGCGAATAATTTTACTAGTGAAAATAAATTAAAATAGGCTATATCAATTAATTGAGATTTAATATAAGTCATCCTAATATATTTACTTTAAATTTAATGTTTAATATAACTTTTTTTTCCTTCTTGTTAAAGATTTATGCGTGAGTAGAAAGTGGCGAAAACTTGTAATATAAAAATAGTGTTTTATTTACATTGAATTCATATACTTACTCCGGACCTTAACAAAATAATTGATCCAAAATACTTATAGTTGATTTTAAGAAAAAAGAAAGTATTATCTATTTTTTCCCACAGCGAGCACAAGAATAGTAATAAATTGAAATTAATAAATAAATAAAGATAATTTAGTTAAATTATTTCTTTAATTAATTCCAACTTACTTGATATGAATTTTTTTTATTGTGGGCGAGATACAACTGGTGTCAGTTGTATGAGGCCTTATTTGGCTGCCAAATGTATATGGGATCCATATTCCACTTTCTTTCATTTCCTTTTCTCATTCATTTTTAACCTTTTTTCTACTTTTTCTTTCTCCTCACAACTCTTTCTTGCCCTTTTCTATTTGTTAACACTTACATAATTTTATTTTTGTATGATGTTTTTTCCCATCCGCATTAAAATTAGAATATTTTGAATTTGTATTGTGTAGGACTTTATTCGGAGAGATATACAATCTATCAAAATTTTTTTTCATACTCAGAATTTGAACTCGAGAAAACAATATCATCTTCTGCCCCATCATATGTTTGAGGAATAAAAAAAATGGATGTGTAGAAATATTTAAATTTAATTTTTTGGATGAGTTTTAAGGAATTGAAGAAAGTGCAACTACAAAAAATAATAATTGTGAAATCAATTTTTCCTTTTGCATTTATTTTCTAATTTGATTTATATTTTATTTTAACAATGTCAAAAGTGCATTTCATGTTCAATTTTTTTCGTATTTGTTAATTAATTAATTATTATTTTTATATTCTCATATTTTTATTTTATATATATATATAACTCATCGACTTTCTTCAATTCCTTAAAACTCATCCAAAAAATTAAATTTAAATTTTTCGACACACCTAATTTGATTTTTCCTCAAATAAATGATGGGGCAGGGGATGATGTTGTTTCTCGCTTAACTAGAGATCTCGAGTTCAAGCTTTGAATACAAAAAATTCTTTATAGACGGTAAATTCCTTCGAACAAAGTCCGACACAATACAAATCTAAGATAGTTGAATTTTAATGCAGATATTAAATGTAAAATAAAGAATAAAAAATAAAAAAATAAATACAACACAAAAATAAATTATGTTAGGAATTAACAAGTAGAAAAAAATTGAAGAAACAGTTGTGAGGAAAAAAAAAAAGTAGAAAAAAGGGCTTAAAAATGGAAGAGAAAAGGAAATGAAATGAAAGTGGAATGTGGGTCCCATATACATTTGGGAGCCAAATAAGGCCTCATACAACTGACACTAGTTGTATCTCGCCCAAAATAAAAAATTTCATATTGATACACAGTTATACTATAAATCCCCTCTCTCATATTAGTTTATCATTATACTAAAAATAGTTGTCTCATATTAGTTGTTCACCTTATTAAATCAAGAAAGCATTAAATAATTTTTTCCTACATTACCCTTTCAATTAATTCTTTTTGAAAGTGTTCACATTTGTTTGTAAAATTCTTAAGAAGATTTTTAAGGAATGCATTAGTAAAAAATCATCTTTTTATTTATGATTTCTTAAACCCTGTGCAAAATAAAAAGTGATCAACTAATATGAGACAAAGAGAGTATACCTTAAAGAATCCATTAGGCTATAGTTTAAAGATCTCTAATGAACAAATAGAAAATCTTATGAAAAAATAATTTGTTTAATTTTATAAATATTAGACGAGAATTTAATATTTTACCAGTCCCAAATATTATACTACATAACTTTTAAAAATAAAATATTACCTAAGTAGTATTCTCAAAGGGGACAATTATATAAATCAATCTTATTATTGTGGTTCATCAGACTTTTTTTTGTTTTCCATCTTGTGTCTGGTATCCGCATTAGAACCTAGCCTGACTAAGTGACTATTCATATTCGCGTAAGGTAGGGCTCTACTCAAGGATTCTTTTCATACCCATAGCTTAAAGTCGAAAACTCTGGTTAAGGGGATAGCAATATCATCCATTGTATCACATCCGTCGATGGTTGCGCAGGAGACTGAAGAAACACAGAAGTCAATATAGGCGAATTTTGCAAGTTCACACTAGGGTTGACATGAGGATCGGGTCGGCCCGCCCCGGCCCGCGAACGGTTCGATAACCATCTCGTCGGACCCGGTCCAGTGTATTCTCGCGAGTTGGGGGGATTATGGGTTAGGGGCGGTTCACCCTTTGGTCCCGGTCGACCCGGCCCGTCTAAATCGGCTGGTTTTCGCGGGATCCCCTTTGATTTTATTTTTTATTTTTTTTAATTGTTTGAATTGTATCCGTTGCCAACCATTGGGGCAACGACTAGTGGGGGGCCCCCGAACGGATTTATTCCATTTTTTCACTTCCCCAACACCCGTGACTTTTAATATTTTAATTTAAACCCTCAAGTTATCATAAATACACTTTAACACATTTTTAATATTATAAATACCCCTCTATCCCTTATTATTTTTTACAAAATCATCTATTCTCTCATCTATTTCTATATCCTCCCAATCTTAAGTATTAATTTTTTATTCCATTTAAGTCTCATATTATTATAATACATATATTTCAATTCTAAATTTTCATATTATATCATAATATATATAATTCTCATATTTGCTATCAAGTATTGGAGTTCCAAATTACAAGTTACAACAAACTACAAGCTTCAAGAATCGGTTATAACGTCTGCTATTAACGCAGATGTTTGGTACATTCGTTTCATAATATTTATATTTTATTTTTCGTCATTAATTTTTGTGTTATTATTATTTTTATATTACACTTTACATATAATTAAAAATGAGTTTTAGCAAAAAAGATACTGGTAAAGAAAAAGAGAAAGAACCAAGTGGCATTAGTAAATTATTTAATTTTAATAAAAAAAGTAGTAAGGAAAATAATAAGAGTAAATGTGGTGGTACTTCTTCTAAATCAATGTCTAGAGTTAGATTTAATACAAATGATTCTACTTATGTTGATGATACTTCTTATGATATTGATTCAAATGTTCAACTCGATCATGAAATTTTAGAACGAATTTATGGTAATATTAATCCTTATCTTGATGAAAATTCAGGTGAAGAAGTAGAAGTTGGTTCGGGAGAAGAGGAATTAGAAGATACACCTACTAGTCCGGTGACAGAAGTTCCAAATGAAACTACAAATTCAACGGAGCAAAATTGTGGACGCCCACCCCTTATACCTCCTACAAGGGAGAAGGTGAA